>APFE031506916.1:0-14494 GCA_000404065.3 Pinus taeda | reverse complement strand
AACTTCCTTCATGTGTTATGTATGATTGTAAATGTTTATTTGATATCAGTTTTAAAGCCAGATATGCCTCATTTTCCATTAAGAATTGTTGTTTGTCAATGATTTTCCTTATATGACTCCATGCTCATGTTGGCAGCCAACACATTCTTCTTCACCTGTAAAACCACATAAAGGAAGAAAACCAGAGTTAGCCATTTGAATTTTTGAGCTTATCATAGTCAAATTTTTAAGTATATTGAGAGAGCCCTCTTAGATTGGAAGGGCTAACTTCTAGTCAAAAGTTTGTTTGAAATAGTTATGTTGGGTTGAAGGTTGACACAACCCAACACTTTCTAGCCCAGTGATAACATTTTGGTGCATCTGTCGAGAGTCGAAAAGCTCCTTTTCCTAGATTTTCTTTGAGTCTCTTCATTCTAATTCCTAAGGGTAACCGGAAACCAAAGTTTTCTGAAGGTTGTGATATTAACCTGGTGACTCCAATCTCAAAAGATCTAGAAGATCAAATCTTCATGGTGACTCCACTGCTTGAAGATTAGTAGCTTGAAGAAGTTCCAAGATGAGTTCTATTGTAAGAAGAAATGTCAGGTATGCTCCTATGGATTGGTCTCACATCTATGGTTTTCTAAATCCCATGCCTTGTGTTGATTGGTCAACTCATCTTCCCATGTTCAAAGATGAAAAGAAAGATGATGCTAGTATGCATTTGGTTAAATTCCATTTACATGTATGTAGACTGAGGGTTGAATTTCACGAGGATTGTCTCATGAAGATGTTTATGGCTACCATAGAAGACAAAGCTAGAGTATGGTATGAAGGGTTTCCATCAGGAAGCTTGTGTTCTCTTAAATATTTCCATAGAATATTTTTTGGACAATATGGGAAGTCTCATCCTTCATCACCACTATTTTAAGACTGTTGTAATTTTGAAAAGGTTTCATTCAATATCTTGAAAGTATTGATGGTGATGTAGAATGTATCGATGGTGAGGAGATGTTAGAGGAATTTTATGAATTTTCTTCTGAAGCTAGTTTTCATGATGATCAAGAAGTTTTCCAACAAGATGATGTATCTTCTTTAGTTGAATATGAAATGGATTAGAAATTTGACAATCAAGTCATAGTACATGAAATCCATGAGGATTTGCAGCCTTGCCAATCTATATGTAGTCAAAGGTATGAGCCAAATGATTAAAATTATTTTTTAGCCCATTCCTTTTCTAAGATTTTATGTCAAGAAGAAACTCCTTAAGATCAGGCTATTGAAAATACATGCATGAAAATTCTGAACAGTGAGGCAACATATGATGAAAATTGTCTACCTAGACAAGAACGTTTTTCCGTTGAAAATCATAGCTCGGTTAGTGTTCAAAATCAAGATGATAGTCCTCAAGCAAAATTACCAAAGGTCAAATCAGAATTGTTTGATAAGAAAAATATTAGTTTTGATGCACACAATATGGATGTCATGTTTGAAGATATTCAAGAATGTATGGATGTTTTTGTTGATTTACATGGAAGGGAAGATAAATATATTGTTGTCTTTTTGATTTGATGATGGTCTTGGAATTGAAAACATAGGACAAAAGAAGGCATCAGTTATGAATGAATTTAGTCCTCATGGTTTTACTCATCAAGAAGAGGTGTTTTTTCATGATTATCAAGATCGTTTTGGAAGTCTATTCTAGTCATCAGTGAAGGTGGAGTTTCTTTCATTTATAAACCCAGGTGTGGATTCAATTTTTATTCTAAGTTTCCAATAGATGGTCCACTTAAATACATTCAAGCAGCCCAAGTGTTGGATCAACTCTTGGACTATTTATATTGGAGCTTTCATATTGCTTGAATTAAGTAGTTGGATTTTCAACTGTTAGAGTAGGATTGGTATGTACATAAATAAACTTTCTAGGAAAGAATCTCTTTCAACATTTAGTTTGAAGATTTTAGTTGCAAGTTTCGGTTTATAAAGTGTTTTTTCTTCAAGAGCATGTCAAGGGTCGAATGCAAGCTGAAGAATATAACAAGAGGTTGGGAACAACCTAATGAATAGGCACGTAGTCTACGAAATTGAAGTTGTGTTTCCAATCTCCCTTGGAGTTCGAGTAATGAAATTGTTAGAAGGATTGGAGGAAGAACCAATTACAGTTCAATGAAGGATTAATCGATTGATTACCTTGAAGGAAAAAATAAAATAAGTCTACAGCAACTATCATCAATCCCAAAACTGGTTTGAGCCCGAAGTGAAGGCCATAAGAACTAGGAGAGGATATCAACAATTTTCAAGTTTTCAATAAGGTAACTAGTTTGCTAGTTCTTTGCTATGCCACTAGGGTGCAACAACCTCATTGGAGCCACTTTTATCCATGATAACACTTAGGAAAAAAAAATATTTTTGTCATTGGTCAAAATTAGCTAGGGTTTTCAAATTTTCTCAAAATAAGGTTCATGATCATTGTGTTTTTGGTCATCATGTCATGATGTGGGGTCCATATAAGTTAAAAAGGGATTTGTCATAAAGCTTCAATTTCAAATTTTTATGTGCCTCACACTTATCCATCCATAATTGGATTTTAAATACTTTTATAGAATTCTGTAACAAATACAATTATAAAAATAAGGGATTTGCAACTCCCCATAATAAAACTAGTTTTTTGCTACAAAATTGTTGTAGGTTTTAATGAAGGTTAAGGCAGGTTTAAAACTCAATAAAGGAGGTTCTAAAGGCATTATTTAGCTTACGAACATCAAGGAAGACCTTAGAACTTGTAGAGAGGCTCATCTACAAAAATCTCTCTCAATTTTTACACAACTATCAAGGTTTGGAGAATACACACTTACCTTTGAGGCTTATTTTACCGAATTTTTCCTAGCCAGATTTGTTGAAGAAATTTTAAAATTCAACTTGGTGGAGGTCCAGCTCAGCAAAGTCAACTAGGTCAACACATCCACGTGGCATGAGATGCATCAACAACACATTTAGCATTTAGTTGGATTCAATAAGGTCCATCAACAGAAGTTTGTTGAGCTGATTAAGATAGAAGAGTCCTATTTGTATTGAAATTTGTGTAAAATAGAAAATCCCTAAAGCTTCTCAATAGGTGTCAAATAGGAATCTAAAACAATCGATTCTAGCCCCAAGTAGCCAATTTTGCAAGTAATGATAAGATGGATAGGTTGGTCTATATATTTGTAGTATTTTTTTTACTAAATAGGGGCATCAACAATGTGAAGGAGGCCACTCTTTGTAAAAGAAAAAAAAATTGTTAATACATATGTTGCAACAACTCTGTTTTACTACTTGAGACTCATGTGTTTGTATTTATGTTTTATGTTTTCTCATCATGTTGTTTATTTTTCTATGTTTCTATCAGTAGAACTCCCTTAGCTGATATTTTTACTTGCATTATCCTCGATGAAAAGCTACCACAATTTCATAACAAATTTCCTGCTTCATTATGGGGAGTTGCTACAAAATTTATGAGTTTTCTGTGTACTCAATTTTTCATTTTTCGTTTTTATCTTTTCTTATCACCTTTAGAAATGTACTCCATCATGTATAATGCTGAAAAAGGTTAGTTAAGAGATATAATAAGCAAAAATGTGGATATGATAACCTTTGACCATTTTCAACGAGTGTTCTCATCTACAGTTATAATCTTGAGGTTCTTCCTTAAAAGCTTAGCTTTGATCTTCTCAATCAGTTCTTCCAATAATTTGACCCTATTATGCAACTTTCTCCTATCTACTTGCAACCAAGTATTCCTCCCATAGGTGTGCTTTAGCATCCTATGCAGAGGTAAAGATCTCTTCATCTTTTTCCTAGACCTTTCTGTCACTTCATCATAAAAGTCTATTTGTTGTGCCATCTCTTTCTTGAAGTCTTCAACTTGTAGTTTGTTCTCAATGAGTTATTCCCTTACCTCTCTTAGCTATTCTTGTAAGAATTCTTCTTAACTTTTCTTCTGAATGGGCTCCTAACGCAACAAAGCACCTTCTTTACACTATTTTATGGATATCATGCTTGCAACAAGTTAGGAGTTTCTTGTGAGCCACTTCCTCTTCACCTGCAAATCAACTTAAGAACACCTAGACCACATCTAGACTAGTTTTGAGAGCATAAAATCCTATTACAGTGACAACACTTGTGAACTTTGGTAGCAGAAAATGGTATAAAGGGGAAAAAGGAAAGGTAAGAATGAATGAAAAGAATTGGATGGCACGGGGATAAAGATGTTTATCACTCAACACAAATCTGACTCACTAATGATCGTTTAAAATAATACCGTTACACAACAATGAACTTTTGTAGTGAGACAAGTGTTAGGATGGACTGTTTTGATACAAAACTATCAGAAACTTTGGTAGCAAACCCTCGGTTTGCTGAATTGGAGCTGTTGCGAAAGTTTGGAAAACTGCCAAATGATTCAATTATGAAACAATGACCTCTATACAAATGGAATTATGACCTTTACCCTTTTATGATGACCTTATCAAACACTAAATGTACCATATGACAAATTCTACATGAGCCTAAACATAAAAACCCTATCTTAAATGACTAATCAAATAGAAAAGAAAACTACAAACCAACTGGAAACCAATTACTATTGCTTCAATGTGATATCAAACTGTTGTACAAACTGAAACTGACAACTACAAAATGTAGCCTAAAGCTTAAGGAAATGCTTTCCTAATAAGCTTATTTAAGTACCAATAACTCTACTCTATCATCTGAAAATCCACCTGCTTAATTCAAGTAATATGAAACCTCCATTATAACCAGTCAAATAGTTGATTCAACACCTTGGCTCCTTGACTGTATTTAAGTGGACCGTCTATTGGAAACTCAAAATAAAAACTGAATCCATCACCTGAGCTTATAAATGAAAGAAACTCCACATTACTAATGACTGGAATAGACTTACCAAACGATCTTTATAATCATGAAAAAACACCTCTTCTTGATGAGTAAAACCATGAGGGTTGAATTCATTCATAATTGATGGCTTCTTTTGTCCTATGTCTTCAATTCCAAGAACATCATCCAATAAAAAGACAACAATAGATTTGTCTTCCCTTTCATGTAAATCAACAAAAACATCTATGCATCCTTGAACATCTTCAAACATGACATCGATATTGTGTATATCAAAACTAATATTTTGCTTATCAAACAAATCAGATATAACCTTTGGTCTTTTTGCTTGAGGAATGTCATCTTGATTCTAAACACTAACAACTCCTATACAAACAACTTTATGCATATCATCCATGTCAGTTTGATGATCCCCAAATAGAATAGGTAAAACATGTATATTCAGCTCTTCATGCAGCTCAGGTTTACCTACAAGTGAACTTTCATGTACTTTAACTGGGACAACATCATTATGATTTTCAATTGAAAAAAATTTCTTGTCTAGGTAGACAACTTTCATCACATGTTACCTCACCGTATAGAGTTTTCATGCATGTATTTTCAACAGCCTGATCTTGAGGAGTTTCTTCTTGACATAAAATCTCAGAAAAGGAATAGGCTGAAAGATAATTTGAATGATTTGGCTCATACCTTTGACTGCATATAGTTTGATAAGGCTGAAAATCCTAATGGATTTCATGTGCTATGACTTGACTGTCAAATCGTTGATCCATTTCATATTCAACTAAAGAAGAGGCATCTTCTTGTTGGAAACTTCTTTATCATCATGACAACTATCTTGAGAAGAAAATTCATAAAGTGCCTCTAACATCTCCTCATCATCCATACATTCTACATCATCATCAATATTTTCAAGATATTGAATGAAACCTTTCCAAAAATTACAACAGTCTTGAAACAATGGTGATGAAGGATGATATTTCCCATAATGCCCAAAAAATATTCTATAGAAATATTTAATGGAACACAAGCTTCTTGATGGCATCCCTTCATACCATACTCTAGATTTGTGTTCTAGGGTAACCATAAACATCTTCATGAGAATCCTCAGGAAACTCATCCCTCAGTTTACATACATGTATATGGAATTTAACCAAATGCATACCAACATCATCTTTATTTTCATCTTTGAACATGGGAAGATGGGTTGACCAATCAACACAAGGCATAGGATTTGGAAAACCATAGATGTGAGACCGATCCATAGGAGCATACCCGATATTTCTTCTTGCAGTAGAACTCATCTTGGAACTACTTCTAGCTACTGATTTCAAGCAGTGGAGTCACCATGAAACTTTGATCTTCTATATCTTTTGAGATTGGAGTCACCAGGGTAATATCACAACCTTCATAAAACTCTGGTTTCCTATTACCCTCAGGAATCAGAATGAAGAGACTCAAAGAAAATATGGGGAATGAAGATTTTCGTCTCCCGACCAACGCATCACAATGTTATCACTATGCTAGAATAGGTTGGGTTGTGTCAACCTCCAACCAAGTGTAACTATTTCAAACCAAATTTTGACTGGAAGTTAGCCCTTCCAATCTCAGAGGGCTCTCTCAAAAAATTACATCAAATTTCACTTTAATAAGCTCAAAACTATAGATGGCTAACTCAACTTTTTTTCTTGTATTTTATGTAGGTGAAAGGGAGTGAATACTACAACCATTGGGCATGGAGTCAATTACAAGAAACTCAGTTACTTACATAACTATTTTTTGAGGAAATTGAGGAATCCTTTGGCTTAGAAACAAAGTGAATAAAACCATTTAATCAACAGATAAAACATATGAAGGAAGTCGGAGAAGACTTTAATACTAAATGCCAAGTGATCATAATGCTTTAAAAATTGATATTAATATAAAATACAGAACAAGTAAACATATACATCAAAATTTGTATCTTAGGTAATGAAAACAAAGTATGCCAGTGAATGTATATTAACTAAGAAAATTTACATATGGTAGCTTCTTCACACCCTCGATCAACCCTTCCCAAAGTCAAAAAGCTATCTATTTATAGAGAAAAAATCTCTTTTCATCAACCTACCACTTGGGCTAGATTCGATCCACTATCTAAGAGACTTATTCCTATTTTTCTTCTAACTAACAGAGTTCTCATAGGGATTTTCTGTTTTACATAGTTTGAATTCAACTAGGACTCTACTAGCTTTTAAGACTTTAACCACTTTTTGTTGATGAAGATAACCGAGCCCAATTATTCGCTGAATGTACTAGAGCCTATGATGTGTCTCATGCCACGTGGATGTTCACTTGGTTGACTTATTGACCTGGACCTCCACCAAGTTGAATTTCAAAATTTCTGGCTAGGAAAAATTCTGTAAAATAGGCCTCCAAGATAAGTGTATATCTTCCAAATCCTGATGTCTGTGTAAAAACTGAGACTGTTTTGTAGATAAGCTTGTGCTGAACAAAAACCTCCTTCATATTTCCAAAATTCATTTTCATCTAGTTAGAAAATCAGCCCAATGTTGACTACTAAAATAATCATTTCCAGAATTTTCGTAGAAAATTTCAAAAAACACCTTTCTGATAGCTATTTAACCTTTCTGACAATGCTGAAGTCTTCATTGGTTTTCATTAGCTAAACACATGGCATTAAAAATCCCTTAGCCAAGATTTTTACTTGCATTCTCATCCATGAAAAGCTACAACAGTTTCGTAGCAAATTTCCTCCTTCATTATGGGGAGTTGCTACGAAATTTCTGAGTTTCATGTGTATTGACTTTTTTCTAGTTTTTATCTTTTCTTATTACCTCTAGTAGTCTACTCCATCATGTGTAATCCTGAAAAAGGTTATTTAAGAGATATAATAAGCCAAAAATGTGGATTTGCTTAGCTTTGACCATTCCGAGCCCAATTGTTTGTTGAATGTACTGGAGCCAATGATGTGTCTCATGCCACGTGGATGTTCACTTGGTTGACTTACTGACTTGGACCTCCACCAAGTTGAATTTCAAAATTTCTTGCTAGGAAAAATTTTGTAAAATAGGCCTCCAAGATAAGTGTATATCTTCCAAATCCTGATGTCTGTGAAAAAACTGAGACTATTTTGTAGATAAGCTTGTGCTAAACAAAAACCTCCATATTTCCAAAATTCATTTTCATCTGGTTAGAAAGTGAGCCCGATGTTGACTACTAAAATAATCATTTCCAGAATTTTCATAACAAATTTCAAAAAACACCTTTCTAATAGCTATTTGACCTTTCTAACAGTGTTGAAGTCTTCATTGGTTTTTATTAGCTAAACACATGGCATTAAAAATCCCTTAGCCAAGATTTTTACTTGCATTCTCATCCATGAAAAGCTACAATAGTTTCGTAGCAAATTTCCTGCTTCATTATGGGGAGTTGCCACGAAATTTCTGAGTTTCGTGTGTATTGACTTTTTTCTATTTTTGATCTTTTCTTATTACCTCTAGTAGTCTACTCCATCATGTATAATCTTGAAAAAGGTTATTTAAGAGATATAATAAGCAAAAATGTGGATTTTCTCAGCTTTGACCATTTTCAATGAGTATTCTCCTCTACAACTATAATCTTGAGGTTCTTCCTTAAAAGCTCATCTTTGATCTTCTCAATCATTTCTTCCAATAATTGACCCTATTTTGCAACTTTCTCCTATCTGCTTGCAACCAAGTATTCCTCCCGTAGGTGTGCTTTAGCATCCTGTCAAGAGGTAAAGATCTCTTCACCTTTTTCCTACACTTTTCCGTCACTTCATCATAAAAATCTATTTGATGTGCCATCTCTTTCTTGAAGTCTTAAACTTGTAGTTTGTTCTCAATGAGTTCTTCCCTTGCCTCTCTTAGTTGTTCTTGTAAGACTTCTTAACTTTTCTTCTGAATGGGCTCATAACGCACCACATCACCTCCTTTATATTGCTTTATGGATGTCATGGTAGCAACACGTTAGGAGTTGCTTGTGAGCTACTTCCTCTGCACCTGAAAATCAACTTAAGAACACCTAGACCACAACTAGATGCATTTTGACAGTGTAAAACCCTATTACAGTGACAACACGTGTGAACTTTGGTAGGAGTAAACCGTATAAAGTGGAAAAAGGAAAGGTAAGAATGAATGGAAAGAAGTGGATGGCACGGGGATAAAGGTGTTTATGACTCCACGCAACTCTAAGTCACTAATGCTCATTTAAAATAATATCGTTACACAGCAACTGACTTTCATAGCAAGACAAGTGTTAGGATGGATTGTTTTGCTACAAAACTATCAGAAACTTTCGTAGAAAACCATCGATTTTCTGAACTGGAGTTGCTGCGAAAGTTTGTAAAAATATCAAATGACTCAATTATGAAACGATGACCTCTATACAAATGGAAATATGACCTTTACCCTTTTATGATGACCCTACCAAACACTAAATGTACCATGTGACAAATTCTACAAGAACCTAAACATAAAAACCCTATCTAAAATGACTAATCAAACTAAAAATTATCTCTAGCGTGGATAATAATAAAATGTTATCACTAAGCTAATAGAGTTGGGCTATGTCAACCTTCAACCTAGCATAACTATTTCAAATCTCTTTGTTGGAAGTTAGCCCTTCCAATCTGAGAGGGCTCTCTCAAAACACTTATCAAATTTACTTAAATAAGCTCAAAACTACGGATGGATAACTCTGATTTCTTTTTATGCGGTTTTACAAGTGAAGGAGAATGTGACAGATGCCACCATTGGGAATGGATTCAATTAAAGAAAATCAATTACAAACAAAAATGTTTTCATGGAAGTTGAGGCATTTTTGGCTTCAAAATGAAGTGAATAAAACTCTTTAATAGTAGATAAAACATATGAAGGAAGTTGGAGAAAACCTTAATACTGAATTCCAAGTGATCATAATGCTTTATTAAAAACTGATATCAATGTAAAAGACAAAACAAGTAAACATATAAACCAAAATCTATATCTCAAGTAATGAAAATAGATTATGCCAGTAAATGTATATTAACTGAGAAAATTAACATATGGTAGTTATTTCACATCCTCGATCAACCTTTCCCAAAGTCAAAAAGATATCTATTTATAGAGAAAAGATCTCTTTACATCAACCTGCCACTTAGGCCAGATTCGATCCACTGTCTAAGAGAGTTATTCCTATTTTTCTTCTAATTAACAGAGTCCTCGTAGGGATTTTATGTTTTACATAGTTTGAATTCAACTAGGACTCTACTAGCTTTTAAGGCTTTAACCACTTTTTGTTGATGAAGATAACCAAGCTCAACTATTTTCTGAATTTGTTGGTGTGATGATGTGTCTCATGCCATGTGGATGTTGACTTGGTTGACTTGCTGACCTGGACCTCGACCAAGTTGAATTTCAAAATTTCTAGCTCAGAAAAAGTTTGTAAAATAGGCCTCAAAGATAAGTGCATAGCTTCCAAAACCTGATTTCTGTGTAAATACTAAGGGAGCTTTTTGTAGATAAGCTCATTCTGAACAAACACCTACTTCAAATTTCTAAAATTCGTTTTCATTTGGTCAGAAAGTGAGCCTGAAGTTGACTACTAAAACAGTCATTTCCAGAATTTCCATGGCAAAGTTTGGTAGGAAATTTCAAAAAACGCCTTTCTGCTAGCTATTTGACCTTTTGGATAGTGATGAAGTCTTCATTGATGTTTATTAGCTAAACACATGTCATTAGAACAACCTTAGACGAGATTTTTACTTGCATTCTCCTCCATGAAAAGCTACAACAATTTCGTAGCAAATTTCCTGCTTACATTTAGTGTTTGGTAGGGTCATCATAAAAGGGTAAAGGTCATAATTCCATTTGTATAGAGGTCATCGTTTCATAATTGATTCATTTTACAGTTTTACAAACTTTCGCAGCAAATCCAATTCAACAAATCAAGGGTTTGCTATGAAAGTTTCTGATAATTATGTAGCAAAACGGTCCGTCCTAACACTTGTCTCGCTATGAAAGTTTGTTGTTGTGTAACGATATTATTTTAAGCAAGCATTAGTGAGTCAGAGTTGTGTTGAGTTATACACACCTTTATCACTATGCCATCCACTTCTTTCAATTCATTCTTACCTTTCATTTTTCCACTTTATATTGTTTTCTGCTACCAAAGTTCACAAGTGTTGTCACTGTAATAGGGTTTTATGTTGTCAAAACGAGTCTAGCTGTAGTCTAAGTGTGGTATAGGTGTTCTTAAGTTGATTTGCAGGTGAAGAGGAAGAAACTCCCGATGTCTTACTAGCATTGCATCCAAAAAAAAGTATAAAGGAGGCGTTGTGGTTCTTTATGAGCCCACGAACATGAAATTACTTGAAGAAGACCCTGCTTTTGTACAGTCATTTACCAACATGGGATGTCTACATTTTTGCCAAAAATCATAGGGTTTTCATGCACAAATTACTAAAAACTTCGGCATCAATTTCACCGGGGTTGGTAACCAAAGGTTGGCATCTTGAGTTTGGTCATCTCTCCTAACACCATTGCTCATGCTATTGAAATCCCAAGGTCAGGGGAGACATGGTTTAAAGTCCAAAAGTTCTAGTTACATAATTGTGATGAATTTTTTAAGGAATAACCTCATGATTATAGTTGTTAAAGCTGATCAAATCCATACTTTTCCCTATTATATCTCTTAACTGACCTTTTTCAGCATTATATATGATGGAGTCGACTGCTAGAGGTGATAAAAAAAAAGATAAAAATGAGGAAAAAGTCAATACACAGAAAACTTAGAAATTTCGTAGCAACTCCCCATAATGAAGTAGGAAATTTGCTACGAAAATGTTGTAGCTTTCCATCGAGAGAAAATCCAGCAAAATTTCTAGTTGGGAGAGTTTTCATAGCATGAGTTTAATGAAAAACATTACTAAACACCTCAGAATTAGCAAAGGCATCAAAATGACAACATAAAGGTGTTTTTTGAAATTTTCTACCAAAATTATGGAAATGACCGTTTTAGTAGTCAACTTCAAGCTCACCTTTCAACCAAATGGAAAGGAATGTTAGAAATCTAAAAGAGTTTTTTGTTCAACACGAGCTCATGTACAAAAGCCTCTCTCCATTTTTACACAGACATCCAGGTTTAGAAGATAGGCATTTATATTTGATGCCTATTTTACATACTTTTTCCTAGCCAGAAATTTTGAAATTTGACTTGGTGGAGGTCCAGGTCAGCAATTCAACCAAGTTAACATCCATCTGGCATGAGACACATCATCATTCCAGCAAATTCAGTAAATCATTGGGCTCAGTTGTCTTCATCAATAGAAAGTGGCTAAAGTCTTAAAATCTAGTAGAGTCCTAGTTGAATTCAAATTATGTGAAACAAAAAATCCCTACGAGGACTTTGTCAGTTAGAATAAAAATAGGAATAATCCTCTTAGATAGTGGATCGAATCCGGCCTAGGTGGCACGTTGATGTAAAGAGATATTTTCTCTATAAATAGATATATTTTTGACTTTGGGAAGGGTTGATTGAGGATGTGAAGAAGCTACCATATGTAAATTTTCTCAGTTAATATACGTTTACTGGAATACTCTTTTTTCATTACCTGAGATACAGATTTTGTTTTATATGTTTACTTGTTCTCTCTTTTACATTGATATCAGTTTTTAAATCATTATGATCAATTGGAATTCAGTATTAAGGTATGCTCCAACTTCATATGTTTTATCTTTTGTTAAAGGGTTTTATTCACTTCATTTCTAAGCCAAAAGATGCCTTTGTTTCCTCATAAAATTGTTATGTAAGTAATTGAGTTTCTTGTAATTGACTCCATTCCCAATAGTTGTAGTACTCACTCCATTTCACCTGCATAAAATAAAAGAAAAAATAGAGTTAGCTAGCTGAAAAACTTAAGCCTCTCACAATTAATATCATAAGTTATTTTTGAGAGAGCCCTCTCTGGTTGGAAGGGCTAACTTCCAGTCAAAAGTAGGTTGAAATAGTTGCACTAGGTTAGAGGTTGACACAACCCAACCTATTCTAAGGTTTTCAAAGTTTCTAAAAATAGGGTTCATGATCATTGTGTTTTTGGTCACCATGTCATGATGTGGGGTCCATATAAGTTAAAAAGGGGTTTGTCATAAAGGTTCAATTTCAAATTTTTATGTGCCTCACGCTTATCCATCCATAATTGTTTTTTAAATACTTTTATAGAATTTCGTAACAATTCCAGTTATAAAAACAAGGGATTTGCTATGGAAGTTTCTAATAGTTTTGTAGCAACTCCCCATAGTGAAACCAATTTTTTGCGACATAATTGTTGTAGGTTTTCATGAAGGTTAAGACCGGTTTAAAACTCAGCAAAGGAGGTTCTAAATGCATGTATTTAGCTTACAAACATCAATAAAGACCAAAGAACTTGTAGAAATTGCAGAGAGGCTCATCTGCAAAAACCTCTCTCAGTTTTTACACAGTTATCAGAGTTTGGAGAATAGGCAGTTATCCTTGAGGCTTATATTACCAAATTTTTGCTAGCCAGATTTGTTGCAGAAATTTTAAAATTCAACTTGGTGGAGGTCCAACTTAGAAAATTCAATTAGGTCAACACATCCACGTGGCATGAAACACATCAGTAGCACATTTAGCATTTGGTTGGATTCGATAAGGTCCACCAACAAAAGTTTGTTGAGCTCATTAAGATAGAAGAGTCCTATTTGTATTGAAATTTGTGTAAAACAGAAAATCCCTAAAGATTCTCAATAGGTGTCTAATAGGAATCTAGAATGATTGATTCTAGCCCCAAGTGGCAGATTTTGTAATTAATGATAACATGGATGGGTTGGTCTATATATTTGTAGTTTTTTTTTGCTAAATAAGAGGATCGACAATGTGAAGGAGGCCACTCTTTGTAAAGATAAAAAATCAGTTAATACAAATGTTGCAGCAACTATGTTTTACTACTTGAGACTCATGTGTCTAGATTTATGTTTTATGTTTTCTCATCATGTTCTTTATGTTTCTATGTTTCTATCAGTGTCCATGGAAACCTGATTACTTGGAATTCACGACAAGTGCTCCAACTTCCTTCATTTGTTGTGTATGACTGTAAATGTTTATTTGATATCAATTTTAAAGCCAGATATGCCTCATTTTCCATGAAGCACTGTTGTTTTTCAATGATTTTCCTTTATCTGACTCCATGCCCCATGGTGGCAGCCATCACATTCTTCTTCACCTATAAAAACACATAAAAAAAGAAAACCAGAGTTAGTTTTGGGAACGGGATCCCTCAAGGACAGTTTTGGGGCTAATGTTGATGTTTTGGGACAATTTTGCAATAAAGTTGTAAAGTCTCCACATTTTGTGGTCGCAAAGTGCGAAGGTGTCATAAGTCAAAGGGTTGTCCGCCCTTATTTTGTAAAGTGTAAAGTCGGCTGTAAGGATCCACCCATGGTCTGTGGACCATGGGATTGTATAAAAAGGAGCTAAGTAAGTAAGCTCTAAGTAGTCTTTAGTGAATAGCGAAGAATGGAGTAAGGAGTTAGGCATTGGAGTCTAAGTGTTCTCGGGTCTTATTGTAGGTAGAGGCTCTACAGCTAAGTGCGCAGAGGCC
>APFE031506912.1:0-19049 GCA_000404065.3 Pinus taeda | reverse complement strand
TATATATTATTATATATATTCGCGTTTCCCCGTTTCCAAAATTTGGGGAGGTTGCGTTTCGTTTCGCTTCCCCGTTTCCCCGTTTCGTGCAACTTAGGATTGAAAGGTAGCGGTGCGAGAAGATAACCTAAAGGTCAAAGGAAGATCACTTTTAAGAAGAAGCTATAATCAACTTGAAGTTTGGGAAGGCTCAATGTAATGCCTTTATATCAAAGAAGAAAGTGATGAACAAGAAGATTGGCCTGGAACCTGTCACATGATTGAAGAGAGAAGTTGGCTCCATCATAACTTAAAAGAAAGAAAGCTCGATGATGAAGAGGAAAGAGGGAGCCAAACAACTATGAAGAACTAGTAGTTGATACTCTTATGAAGACAAGTTGTAAGGCTTATGATGATGATTTCCCAAATAGAAAGGAAGTCTAGATCTCCTTTAATTTTGGGAGGGAGTAAAGGAGTCTCCTTGTATAGGAGCCAGTTTCTATTCTCATGATTAAAGGAGAAGAGGGATGTCCTCTTTGGTTGAGAGGGAGTGATGTTGAACATCACTTGTGCGTTCTCCTCTTTAGGTGATGAAGAGAGAATGGCAGAGGATTGGATAAGCATTTGTGGTTTCCTTGAGGATATAGCATCCAAGAAAGGAAAGGGACTAACACTCTTTGAGGATGGGACAGGTATCCAAGAGAAGAGTGGTCGAAGAGGACCGATGTTCTTTGAGGACTCAGAATTGGAGATCCAAGATAAGAATAGTCCTAAAAGGACATACCTTGTAAACATTCGGATGGGGTATGTACCTTGTAGAAGTAGTGTGATATCACACGTAAAGCCTCCCAACATAATGCTCTTGATTAAAGTAGATCTTGTCCAGTTAGGCCTCAGGTACAGTGTTGGTCACAATGATGTTTCTTACAGTATGAGTTATCAATCCAACTCTTCTTGTGAGAACTCTACAAATTGAGATATGATGTTGTACTGGTTGTACAATTATGAAGAGGGAGTGTTGAGAAATGTAACTAGTTTCAGTCTTCATAATGGTTGTACTCATTTCAATATGTATCCTATGTAACAAACAAGAAAAGAAAAGAAAAAAATATTATTATTAAAGCATGGGTTTCATGCTCATTATTGATGGTCTTCTAGGTCAAAGCATGTTCTTCGTGCTTCTAGGTTTGTTAGGTCTTAGGATTTATTGTCATGAGTCAAAGTAGTCAACATCATGTTTATAAGACCGTTTTAGGCAAAATGAAATTGTAAAAAGAATTATTTTGAGTCTAGAGAGTCTAAGACACTCCAAAAGTACAAGTCAGCCCTGGGAACATCAAGTCGGCCTAAAGAAGGGAATTTGACCCCTTGAGAAGGCTATATAAAGGAGCAATTCGACCTCATTTGGGACACACTCTCCACAAGTTCAATATATCAAGAAAGAGTTTGATCTGAAGCTGGGAAGCAAGAAGAAGAAGAGTGAAGGTCTGGGAGAAGAAAGAAGGACAAAATATTTATGTTTTTGACTCTATCTCTCTCACATGTATGAAGTTCTAGGGTTTCCAGTGTTGCAGAAGGTGGCCGAAGTTGCAGGTCTAAGTTGCAGTAGGACGAAGTGCAGAATCTTGTAGCTAGAAAGGAGGAAACCCTATATTGACCTCGTTTACCTTGGGACAGTGGTCTTACTCTAGGAATGTCTCAGGAGGAGGCTAGATTATGGTTTCCAGAAAAGCCACAAGGCTGAAATTGCAGGTTCGAAGTTGCAAGACAAATTGCAGTATCGAAGCTAGCAGGTCGAAGTTGCAGTGTGTAGCAATTTGGTGCAGAATCAAGGAAGGACTTGAGGAAGGGTTGACTTGGTTCTAGGGTTTGGTCTAGGGTTTGGGTCTTTGTATCTCATTTGAAGCATATTCTAAGAAGATAAGAGTTACTGAGTTTTCCCCTTGGAGGGGTTTTTCCCTGGGCTTGGAGCCTAATATCTGTGTCCTCTAATATTGAAGTTTATGTTCTTGATATTTGTTTGATGAAAGATCTAACTAAAAGAACAAAAGAAAGCTAATAAGTTCACAAGCAAATATTAAGGAAAGAAAAATAAGATTAATAAGCTGCCACTATCCATTTTCCAACAAGACAATCCAAGAAAGGAAAGGTACTGACACTCTTTGAGGATAAGACAGTTATCCAAGATAAGAGTGGTCGAAGAAGACCAATATTCTTTAAGGATTGGGAATCCAAGATAAAAATAGTCCTAAAAGGACATATCTAGTGAACATCCGGATGGGGCATGTGCCTTAAAGGTAGTGCGATATCACACATAAAGCCTCCCAATGTAATGTTCTCAAATGAAGTTGAGCTTGTCAAGTTAGGTCTCAATGACAGTGATGGTTATAATGTTGATGCTTACAATTGCCTTATCAATCCGACTCTTCTTATGAGAACTCTTTAGTTAGAGAATGATGTTGTATTGGTTGTACAATTATGAATACCTTCCTAGTTAAGAGGGAGTGTTGGAAATGTAACTAGTTTCGGTCTTCATAATTGTTATTGTACTCATTTCAATATGTATCTTATGTAAACAAACAAAAGAAGAAAGAAAAAACTATTATTTTAAAGTATGGGTTTCATACTTTATTGATGGTCTTCTGGGTAAAAGCATGTTCTTCATGCTTCTAGGGTTTGTTAGGTCATAGGATTTATTGCCATGAATCAAGAGAGTCAACATCATGATTATAAGACCCTTCCGGGCAAAATGTATCATGTAAAAGAATTTATAATTAGTCTAGAAAGTCCTGGAAACCTCCAAAGTACAAGTCGGCCCTAACAGCTACAAATTGGCCTAAAAGAGGGAATGTGACCCCTTGGAAGGCTATATATAGAAGCACTTTCACACACATACACAAAAGTTCAATCTCTCAAGAAGAAGTTCGATCTAAGGCTGAGAAGCAAGAAGAAAAGAAGAGCAAAGGTCTAGAAGGAAAGAAGAAGGAAGAAAAGTTGTTTTTGGGCCCTATCTCTCTCAAATGTGTGAAATCTAAGGTTTTTGCAACTATAGGGAAGGCTGAAATTGCAGGTTTAAATTGCAGAAGATCAACTTGCAATATCAAGTTGTTGGAAGAGCGAATATTTTGTTTTGACTTCGTTGACCTTGACAAGTATTGTCTTGCTCAAAGGAAGATCTCTTGAAGAATTGTCTTAAGGTTTCTACAACAGCTACAAGGTCGAAGTTGCAAGTCAAAGTTGCAGGGTCGAAGTTGGGGATCGAAGTTGCAATTAGTTGTTAGCTGATACAAGATCAAGCCTTGTTGATTTGACCTACTTGGAAGGGCTTCTTGGAGGGTTGACTTGGTACTAGGAGGAGAACTTGGTCTAGGGTTTGGGTCTTTGTTGTCTCATTTGAAGTAGATTTTGTATGAAGAGAAGAGATTTTATGGGTTTTCCCCTTTGAGGGGTTTTACCCTGGCTTGGAGCCTAATTTCTATGTCCACTGTCTTTACTGATTTGCTCTTGATATTTGTTTGATGAAAAGATCTAATAGACACTTCAAAAGATTAATAAAGTTACACAAGCAAATATTAAGGAATATGGAAAATCTGAATTAATAGTTGCCACATTGAATTTTCCAACATAAAGGAGCCAATTTGAACCTCTAGGAAGGGGGGCGAATTTGTGCATTGTGGGGGCCACCAAGGAGAGAGAAGAAGCCCATGACTATAGAAGGAAACAAGGAAGCATTGGAGCACATATTTTGACTATTATACTTAAGAATTACAAACCCCTTGGAGTTATTCAGCGTAGGAGAGTAGAGTGTTGTTGAGCACCGAGATTTCAAGCGAAATACAGCCTAGTTTTAGAGAACTTCGAGTGTCTCCCTAGCTAGGGGGCAGTCCATCTGGGGCTTCCACAAGGCTATATTTGCAGCATAAATTCTAGTGGTGCGTACTATCAAGGCACAAAAGCAGCTCGAGTTAGGAGAATTTGGGCCAGCTACAGTGATTTGGGTGAACCGGAAATTGCAGGTAGATTTCCTGTCTTGGATTTGTAGGGTTGGTGTTGGGCGATCCTTGTGGGCCGAATTTACTTTCTAGCAGTGTATGGGCCTTTCTAGCAAAAGCTTGCACAGGTATAGGAGAGGAGAAGATTGGGAGTCTAGGGAGCTAGATGATTTGGTATTCCGGGAGGGAGGTTTTGATTGGAGAGTAGATTCTTCAATGGAGGAGCTTGTGGATTGCTCCAATAGATAATTCCTACACCAGAACGCAGTAGCAGCTAGTTGGGCAACTCACACCATTTTGTGGGTTTTCTCTCAGCTTGGAGTTGAGCCAAACCATTACCGGGTTTTTGTGAGCTTTTGGAGAGGAGTCTGAGGCTAGAGTTTCAGAGCATTTCAAATAGTATTCAAAGCAGAACCCTCCAATTCAGTTGGCAGCCAGCAGAGATTCCTTCTGTGTAATATCCTTAATGGAAATTTTAACAGTAGATACCATAAATGAACTTGAACAGCAAAATAATTGTAAATAGAAACACAACCAACAAATTGATACATAAATAGATGTCAATAAAATTGTGGAGCCATTTTATTAATCCATTGAAAAGAGTACATCAACATGAAGGAATAGTGGAACCTGAGCTTGCCTAGAAAGCAGAGCAAAACCCAGAAAAAGATCTCTAACCCAACTGATGAATGGCTCTAGCAATGATGTGGATGGCCCAGTGAGAAGACTGTTGCAAACCGGCTACAGCAAAACTGCTCTCTCCAAAACTCCAATGAAGCACCATGATATTTCTAAGTGAAATCTCCTCAAGAGGGTTGGGTTTTCGTCCAACGCCCACTAGCAAACCCAAGGGTATCCGTCCTAGGGCTACTATTGAAGTAGAGAACTGGGTTCTCAACCTCTCATACAAGAAGAAATATCAAATCCAAGATGTTCACTAATGGTCTCCTCCTCTTTTTATAGATTTGATGGACCCCTCTAGAGCTCCTATTTTATTATTATTTTAATCATTGAACACATTTCCCTCAATTAAAATATCTTTTTATTGTGGGAAAATGGTAAATTGGCCACCATACTCTCTCCAACCACTAGAAATCACTCCTCAGCATCCCATCCTATAGATCTTCTCATTCTGGTTCCAACGAGCTATTACACTGAGGTGTTCCATCAATTAATCTTCCCGGGATGCCACCTCGAGCATAATTCATTAAGTTAGGCCCCATAATAATGTTATTTTATGAAAGTTGTTGAAATGCAACAGAACAAAAGGCAAACTATGCAGATGATGGAATATGCCAAGTGAATGTCATTGGATCGCATAGAGACTCCTCAAAACTCCCTCAGAACCCCTGATGACATAAAACTACTCCCATGGCCTGGCCATCCTGTGCCCTGGAAATCCACCCTGGTTGTACTATAGAGGAAAATAAAAATGGGGACATGAAAAATCCTCGCACCCCAAGATTGCTTGCCCTCAAGCAATCCAGACATGTCCACTGTAGAGGCATCTACAAACTAATACCAAGATCCCAATTGAACCATTGGGTTATAATGCCATGCCTCCATGTTAACCAATCATGAACGGATCCCCAAATGCTTGGATCCCAAACAAATCTCCCACTCATCCTGCTATAAATAGATCCACATGGATCTCAATGCCACTCTAACCAAACATCTTCGCCTATATCCCATGGCTCTAACTCGGCTCTATCTCTGGCCATAAGCGTTGCTCCACCAATAGAATACCAACTCATCACCTCTCGCCAATCTAACCTTTAGCACAGACCAAGGTCAACCCCACTATGTTGATGCAGGCCTAATGCAAATGGCATGTTGATGAATTGTCGGCCTACATCCCTCTGCCAACCTAAACATGCAATATCCCTTACATCTAAGGGCTCCTGATGTACTATGTCCTTGAATAAAAACGTTGCTCCATCAATAGGATACCGAACTCATGATCACCTGCCAATCTATCCTGAATGCGTAGGCACCTGTATATGGAACAAGTCCCCTATATTGTGCCATGCCCATCTCACACAACTCTGTCTGGCCAATCAACAACTCTATCAGGCAAATCAGCAATATCCATAGAGAAAATCTAGTCTCTCTCCCTATAATGGGTACACATGACCAAACTATACTGCATGTTGTCTATGTACTCCTGGAGAGGGCTACTCCCTGATAGTACTGCAGCTCTGTAAGCTGCCTGTGCATCTGTCTGCACCTCATCAATGGGTTCGCCCAAAGATGTAAGCACCACCATCTCCAAAAGATCCTCCCTCATCTAACCGAAAACTCCATGCTCCTCTAGTCTACCAACCCCCTGCTAAACTAACCTATCAGATTCTAGCACCTCCTGACGACAAGTGTTTGCAAGGGACTACAATCCTGTTGGCTATCTGTGCATCTGTTTGTTCCTCATGAATGGTTGGTCCAAAATATGGTTGTTCATCCTCCTCTATCATGGGCTCAACATGAGTCATCGGCTGACTCTCCAAAGATGGCCCATCATGTGCACTGTTCTCCACTATGTGTTTCTCATGTTCCTTAGAGGTGTCCATGGACTCAACTATAGGATTAAAATCCTCATCCTAAAAGTCAGAAGGAATCTCCTCCTGATCTTCCCTCGTCATCTCCTGCACATCACTCAAACATGAGTGGTCAAGTCCCCAAGGTTCCTTGCAAATGAAGCAAAGACCCTTCCTCCTCAACTCATTCTCGTTGCATGATCCACCAAACCTGAGAAGCTCCTTCGTGGTCAACTACCTCCTGAACAACCCAATGTTTTGCTCAACCAACCTTTCGGCTAGTTCATAAGTAGCAGGTCAAACCATATGTTCCTCTCTCCAAATGGCCAACAACTTAAATTGTAACTTCTTGTAGTTGGCATCATGATCTCCCATAACTGAAGACAACATGGACTGCATGTGTGCTTTGACCATGTATGGATGATGTTTCTTAATGCTAAAAAAGGATTGGAACATTTGAAAAATCAGTTCATCACACTCTAGATCAAACATAATGTCATAGGTTTGGAGTTTGTGTTGAATTTTCTAAGTCTATCCGTTAGAAAATTCATCTATACTCTGTTGGTTTATTTCTTCTACTTGTTTAAATTCGAACAAGTTATTTAATACATTTAAATATCGAAATAAACACAATACAGTCACAACATCTAGAGATCATCAACTGAAAGAAAACAAGCACACAAGTGACACCATTATTTTTGGACAAATGTCCCCAGAAAAACACAATGCGGGAAAACCGGTGTAGCTATTCAAAGGGTATATTATTATGAAGTCTATCTAAGTACAACTGGGTGCCTAACCGGCTCACCCGATAGAGAAAAATACACGGCAGCAATACCGTTATATTCGGAAACAAGTATTCAGAAAACCTATCCCACGAAACCCTCTTCAGCACCACTGAAGCTCAGTGCTAGCCTTCTGGCCTCTATGTCAACCTTCTGCTGACCTGCATCAACCACAAGACCCTCTGTGTCAACCCTCTGAAGCACAGCGCAGCCTCTGGGACCCTCTGCGTAACTCCAATAGCCTTTGCGTGGATGATGCAGTCCCTCTGGCCTCTACGCTGTCTCTGTTGGGCTTTGCATAGCCTCGACTAGTTGTTGCTCTCGCTCTCTCTGCTTCTGCATTGATCTCTCAGTATTGTCTCTGCCTCTCTATCTCGTACTCACTACCCCTCGCTGCTGATCACTAATTCAATTTTGCATAGCAACCCCGCTCTAGCAAAATGAATCACTGATCACTCTAGTGTGTTCTCCAACTCACCCTCAAGCCTCTTCATATACTTTTCTTGTTGGTCCTTCAACAGCCGAGATTAAATATCTAATCAACGGCTAAGATTAGATTTGGCTTGATCCATGACTTTTGGAACCTTCTAGCCGAGTTTTATATTAATGCCCATTAATATTTTATTTTTCCTAACTTTAGACTTAAGAACTCCATTAAAAATATTAATTATTATAATATCTCCCAAACTGGGTACAATCTATCCAAACAATTTCTAGGTCTTGGAGATCTCATGTGCTTTAGCCTCTCCACCAATTTTCATGGCTAGAACACATCCGATGCTACCCCAAATCAATGCTCCCTCTTAGCGAGGACTATGCTCTAGTAATACTCCTCACTAAGCATCACTCTGATCATCCGGCACTGGTACCTGTGTTGACGCTAGGCCTCCCCGCCCAACATCCTCTGCACTGTTGCATCCTGTACTGCTGCCCATGGCCCTACCACTACCACTGCTGCATCCGTATGATAGCTCCCTCTGCATTTGTGTTGTTGCTTGTCCATCCTCCAACACTGCATCTACACTGCATCCCTCTCTCATCATGTTGCATCTGCACTGCATCCCGCTCTCATCATGCTGCATCGTGCTACTGCACTACAACTTAGTTATTGAGAAGTAAGTAACTGATCCACCCAACTTTCGGCATCCCTGTCAGGCTAGAAACACTCCCGATGTTGAAGCTCTCTCTGCCGCTAACAAGTGCTCCCTCTACTAACCTCTGTGTTGTTGCAACGACTCCCTGCATTTCGCACCATTGCATACCTCTCTGTGCCATCCTGCATTGATGCAACACTCTCATGCCTCTCACACAGTTGCAACCTGCTAGCCTCGCGCTGTTTGGGGACTCCTGCACTATAGCACTCTCTGTCGTTCCATCTGCATCTGTCTCTACCTACATCCGTCAATCCTGCTACTCCTCTTTGGGGCTCCCGTGGCAAGGTATAATCTGAGAGGTTGGGTACCTCAAGGATCCTACCCCTCATCGACTGTAGTCCTCCTGACTACAGCTCGATGTCTCCCCACTTCTCAAGTGGCACATGAGCACTCATGGCACAATTGTCATCCTCCTCGACTTCTTTCACAACCCTTTTTGGCGGTGCCTTCGAGTCAAAAGCCTCTCCATTACTTTTCTTCCTCGGACACTGGTTCGCATAGTGACCCAGTTCCCCACAATGGAAGCACTTGACCTTGGAGAGGTCCTTCTTCCTCTTCTCCTGCTTTCCTGCAGATGCTAGAGCCGCATCCTCTTCCTCTTCCTCTTCCTTCTTGATCCTGGCCCCTTTGTCGCTACTCCCCGCCCAATGTTTTAAAACTCCGACTCCGACTCCGACTCGGCCGAGGGTCGACTCCGACTCCGACTCCGACTCGGTATCGACTCGGCCGGCTCGATTTCAATGACTCGGTCGTTGTAAAAAATACATTAAATATTATTTTTTATAAAACACATAATTTTAAGATTTTCTTCATGTCCAAAACGCAGCATAGAATATAGATAGAAGACAACATATTATCAAAGTAGCTCATGAATATATCCATTATATCAAAATGGCAACCCAGTGCACTATCCATACATACACGATGATGATATAGAGATCAAAACAAAAACACATAACCAAGGAGGCTATAAATGGCCTCTACAACAGAAGTCTGTGACCACTACTACTGAGTCACTGAGCACTGCTAGAGTTGCCAACATCATCTGGTTCAGTGTTACTTGGGAGCGGGAGCAAAAGCGGGGAGCAAGAGCGAAAACGAGAGCGGGAGCGACATTTTCAGAAGCTCCTGGTTTGGGAACGAATTCGGGAGGAGTTCAACAACCAATGTCACTAACATCAAGGTACATAGAGGGATTGGTGCTCTTGATTAAATACGAGTTCCATACCCTAATACATGACAAAATTCAATGGAAACATTGCAATCCCCCAATCCTAAAATCCTGAAAAACTGATAAGTCTGCTGGATTTTGAATGAAATCTAAAATTCTACTTTCTCCATATGAAATCCAATGAGGCCGGAACCACTCTCAAACATCCTGAGTCATTTCATGGTAATGTTAAAAATTTAAGTAAAAGGATGAAAATGAAGATTAAGGAGAATGTCACTTTTACTTTAAGAATTTAACATTACCATGAAATTAGAATAGCATATCAATACTAGGAGAGGGGAATGGACCCCAAATAGCACTTAACCAATTTAGAGAACACCTTGGAGTCCCCAACAATCAGCTAAATGTTAAAAAGTTAAAAAAAAATTAGAAAAATTGTTGTTTTTCTGGGTGACTGGCCGGATTTAATGACTCGGCCGAGTAGATGTGGAAACGGCCGGGTTGACCGAGTCATGATTGACTCGGCCGAGTCATGCAATAACTCGGCCGAGTCAATCATGACTCGGCCTCCCGAACTGGTCTTTCTACCGGATCATAAAATTCTTCAATGACTCGGATCAACCCGGCCGATTCGGATTCGATTCGGCCGAATTTTAAAACACTGTCCCCGCCTTGGTCAGTCGTCTAATCTCTTCTTGACGAAGAGTCGCCCATAGTTCTTCCCAATCCAGAAGACTTGTCTTGCCCAGTATGCTCTGGACAAATGTCTCCCAATCCTCGGAGACTGCGTTAAGTGCGATCCTCACCATCAAATCCTGATCTGGCGTGGCCCCTATGGAAGTTAGCTGGTCACGGATCTCCTTCAACTGATTGAGGAAGACATCTATCTGCTCTCCCTTCTGCATCTGGTATGACCTTAGCTGATTCTCTAGGAGCATCTTCCTCTCAACAGAAGTATGTTAGTACAATGTCTTCAAAGTGTCCCACATCTACTTTGTCGTTTCCTTCTCGACAATAAGTGGTACCACATGATCCTTAACTCCATCAAGGATGATGCACTTTGCCTTAGCCATTGCCTCCTCATACCTTTCATTAGCTGCCAGGTCAACTACGATAGCCATCACTCTCAAGGCGAAGCCCTTGATACGATGTCTGTCTAGAATAAACAAGATCCTGGCCTTCCAGACCATAAAGTTGGACACTACGTCCAGCCCATCCTGATCTCTCAGCCCATTCACGGCCATCTCGTTGCTCTTTTGTCAACTCCTTTGAATCTCTCTACTTCCCACCAAGAAGTTCTTAGTTCGACTCCTGTTGAATCTCTCTACTTCCCACCTAGAAGTTCTCGATTTGACTCCTGCTGAGTCTCACTACTTCCTGTCTGGAAGTTCTCTTCTGGACTCCCTCTAAGTCTCGATTTCCCTCCTGGAAATTCTTCTGCCAACTATCAAGTTGCTCCTCTCCAATTGTTTGTGCAACTGCAACACTGATCCAGATTCCTTGGCTAGAAATCCACCTTGGCAACAACTCCCTCTACCTTGGTCTTGCCCTGTTAAGTACTGTTCTAACCACAGTACCCCACCAGCTTCGCTTTCCAAACTACCCACAGCCTCCTATGCCCAAGCAACTGAAGGATTGGGCCTCTTGGCTTTGCACAATCCTGCACTAGCGAAACAACTCCCTCAACCAACTATGTCAGCCCTTCTAGCCTCTGTGTGGCTCTGTGTGAGTTAGTTCCTACCCTCCTCAGCATCTGCGCTGCCTCTATTTGGCCCAGACTGATGACGCAGTCCCTCTGTGTCACTCCTTTCTCTGTCGCTTTCTGCAAGGATCAACTCTGTCACTCGGGACAACTAAATCTGCTGCAAATGCTCTGCTAAGTTGATGCCTTCAGTTCTCTTGTGATCTGCAACCACCCTCTGATACCATGTTGAATTTTCTAAGTCTATCCGTTAGAAAATTAATCTGTATTTTGTTGATTTATTTCTTCTACTTGTTTAAATTCGAACAAGTGATTTATTACATTTAAATATCAAAATAAACGCAATACAGTCACAACATCTACAGATCATCAACTCAAAGAAAACAAGCACACAAGTGACACCATTATTTTTGGACAAATGTCCCTAGAAAAACCAAATGCGGGAAAATCGGTGCAGCGATTCAGAGGGTTATATTATTATGCAATCTATCTTAGTACAACTGGGTGCCTAACCAATTCACCCGACAGAGAAAAATACACGGCAGCAATACCTATATATTCGGAAACAGGTATTCAGAAAAACTGTCCCACGAAACCCTCTCTAGCACAACTAAAGCTCAGTGCTAGCCCTTCTGGCCTCTGCGTCAGCGTTCTGCTGACCTGCGTCAACCCCAGGAGCCTCTGTGTTAGCCCTCCAGAGGTACTGCGCAGCTATTGGGACCCTCTGTGCCACAATACACTTTCAGCCTCTGAAGTTTGGAGAAAAATTGTCACTTTAATTGTGTAGACCCAAGAAGCTAACTACGCCCCTTCTCAAAGATGTCAGCTCCGTACCGACTCCATTCATGCTCCCTAGACTAGTAGAACAAGGCATAATTCGAACCATAACAGCTAATGCAATGTGTTATGTCAATACCATGTAATTAATTGTCGGTTGTTCAAATTAGAATTGTTGAAGATACTCAGTCATCAAAGAATGTAAACCCAAATATATGTCTTTTAAAATATGGTCACGAAAGTTGTTAGAACCGCTAAATCAAAACAATTTTATTTTATTTTTATTTTTTTTGTGTAAATCTCCAGAATAATGCACCAAAATTTGAAAGTGTTCCCCATGGGCTAAACGAAGCTGAAATGAATCGTGGGAAGACTGGCTGCACATGGGCAATGTGACCGCAAGGGAATGAGGATGTCGCAGAGCTTATGAAAACTGCAAGGGTGACTACAACCTGTACCTGTCGGCTTGATGCCCTGGTCTGTCGAATATTGGGCTCAAAGCCACAACAAAATATGTACCACAGCCTTGGTATCAGCAAGATAAATCATGCCACCCAGTTCCAGGACTTCGAACCAGCAAGGAAATGAGAACTCACACTTCCAGAAATGAGGGAAATCAAGTTGTTGTTATCAGAACTCACCCTAGTGCTTCTACATCAACTCGTCTCACAACTCCTAGTGCTTCTACATCAACTCGTCCTCTACTTTAAATGACTCAAATGGCAAAGATAAAGAAGAAATAGACACTTATGTATTCAGGCACTAACAATTCGATGAGTTTCGATTTCACCAATCAAGCTCACAGCCTTCAAAAAGATTCTTAAATAATTTTTGGCCCACAATAATGAAAATTGCCATCACCAAATATTTATGCCAGCGCTACACCGCACCTCCCATGATCAGCTTCTCATTGCGAAAAAAAAAATGCTTTTCAAGTTCCTTAGTTTTGTCGGCGCCTTGTAATTTTTGTTTTTATTCAAGGCTCTTCAAAGAATTAATACTCAACTCTTCTAAATTGAAATTAGTCTCCACTTTAAAATAAATAATATGATCAGGCCCCTTAATAATTTGACTAACATTAAAGCTTTAGCATTGTAATTTTGGCTTCAACAATTTAGTCACTCAAGAGATGGAAATGCAGCCTGCCTAGAATTGATGATATCGACCTCCTCAGTTGAAAATCAGGCTTGACTCATTCCTTCTCGTCTTAATTTCCCAATGACAGTCGTGAGGCTTGAGTAGTTTCTGGCGGGTTAAGATTTTGGAGAGATATGGCCATGGGGAGACTTGCCTGAACCTTGTATTAAATCCCTCAGCCCTCCAATAATAATTTAGCCAAATAATTAACATTCAGCCCTTATAAAAATATATATTTGGCCCTCTATAAAAGAAAAAGTCTTGACTTCACCTTTCAAATAGATATGGCTTGAGTGAGCTTGATCTTTGGAAAAACGTTGAATATTCAATAGCACTCGAAATTAGTATAAGATTTGCAGCCTTCTTAATAATTTGATATTATAAAGACTCAATTATTGATTCAACAATTTGAAACAATTGTCGAATACTTGAAGAGCAATTTTGATCTATCATCAACAATGGAAATTTTCCGAAAACTAATTCTCCTAAAACCCTTGATTTCCTCCGAAGTTGATCTGCAATAAACCCACAACTCGGTAGGATGCACAACTCTGATACCACTATAATATCCCTAATGGAAATTTTAACAATAGATACCAGAAATAAACTTGAACAACAAAATAATGTAAATAGACACACAGCCAACAAATTGATACACAAATAGATGCCAATAAAATCACCATACTATTTTATTAATCCACTAAAAAGAGTACATCAACATCAATTAATAGTGGAACCTGGGCTTGCCTAGCAAGTGGAGCAAAATCTAGAAAAAGATCTCTGACCCAACTCATGAATGACTCTGGCAATGATGTGGATGGCCAAGTGAGAACACTGTTGCAAACCAGCTAGGGCAAAACTGCTCTCTCCAAAAATCCAATGAAGCACTATGAAATTTCTGAGTGAAATCTCCTCAAGAGGGTTGGGTTTTCGCCCAACACCCACTAGCAAACCCAAGGGTTTTCGTCCTAAGGCTACCGTTGATGTTGAGAACCCTGTTCTCAACCTCTCATACAAGAAGAAATATCAAATCCGAGATGTCCTCTAATGACCTCCTCCTCCTCATTTTATAGATCTCATGGATCCCTCTAGAAGCTCCTATTTTATTATTATTTTAATCATTAAGCACATTTCCCTTAAAAAAAATATCATTTTAATGTGGGAAAATGGTAAATAGGCCACCATACTCTCTCCAACCACTCGTAGTTACTCTTCAGCATCCCATCTTGTAGATCTTCTCGTTCCAGTTCCAACGAACTATTACACTGCGATGTTCCATCAATTAATCTTCTTGGGATGCCACCTCGAGCATAATTAATTAAGTTAGGCTCCATAATAAATAATTTGTCTCCACTTTAAAATAAATAATATGATTGGGCCCCTTAATAATTTGAATAACATTAAGGCTTCAGCATTGTAATTTTGGCTTCAACAATTTAGTCGCTCAAGAGATGGAAATGCAGCCTGCCTAGAATTGATGATATCGACCTCCTCAGTTGAAAATCGGGCTCGGCTCCTTCCTTCACATCTTAATTTCCCAATGACAATCGTGAGGCTTGAGTAGTTTTTGGCGGCTTAAGATTTTGGAGAGATATGGTCATGGGGAGGCTTGCCTGAACCTTGTATTAAATCCCTCGGCCCTTCAATAATAATTTAGCCAAATAATTAACATTCAGCCCTTATAAAAATATATATTTGGCCCTCTATAAAAGAAAAAGTCTTGACTTCACCTTTCAAATAGATACGGCTTGACTGACCTCGATCTTTGGAAAAACGTTGAATATTCAATAGCACTCGAAATTAGTATAAGATTTGCGGCCTTCTTAACAATTTGATATTTTAAAGGCTCAATTATTGATTCAACAATTTGAAACAATTGTCGAATAATTGAAGAGCAATTTTGATCTATCGACAACAATGGAAATTTTTCGAAAACTAATTCTCCTCAAACCCTTGATTTTCCCTAAAGTTGTTCTGCAATAAATCCACAAGCTGGTAGGATGCACAGCTCTGATACCACCCTAATATCCCTAATGGAAATTTTAACATTAGATACCAGAAATGAACTTGAACAGCAAAATAATTGTAAATAGACACACAGCCAGCAAATTGATACACAAATAGATGCCAATAAAATCACCGAGCCATTTTATTAATCCACTGAAAAGAGTACATCAATATCAAGGAATAGTGGAACCTGGGCTTGCCTAGCAAGTGGAGCAAAATCCAGAAAAAGATCTCTGACCCAACTCATGAATGACTTTAGCAATGATGTGGATGGCCAAGTGAGAACACTGTTGCAAACTAGCTAGGGAAAAACTGCTCTCTCCAAAAATCCAATGAAGCACTATGAGATTTCTGAGTGAAATCTCCTCAAGAGGGGTGGGTTTTCGCCCAACACCCACTAGCAAACTCGAGGGTTTTCATCCTAAGGCTACCGCTGATGTTGAGAACCAAGTTCTCAACCTTTCATACAAGAAGAAATATCAAATCCAAGATGTCCTCTAGTGGCCTCCTCCTCCTCTTTTTATAGATCTCATGGATCCCTCTAGAAGCTCCTATTTTATTATTATTTTAATCATTGAGCACATTTCCCTTAATTAAAATATCCTTTTAATGTGGGAAAATGGTAAATAGGCCACCATACTCTCTCCAACCACTCGAAGTTACTCTTCAACGTCCCATCTTGTAGATCTTCTCATTCCACTTCCAACGAACTATTACACTGCAATGTTCCATCAATTAATCTTCTTGGGATGCCACCTTGAGCATAATTAATTAAGTTAGGCCCCATAATAAATAATTTGTCTCCACTTTAAAATAAATAATAAGAGTGGGCCCCTTAATAATTTGAATAACACTAAGGCTTCAACATTGTAATTTTGGCTTCAACAATTTAGTCGCTCAAGAGATGGAAATGTGGCATACCTAGAATTGATGATATCGACCTCCTCAGTGAAAATCGGGCATAGCTCCTCCCTTCTTGTCTTAATTGCCCAATGACAGTCGTGAGGCTTGAGTAATTTATGGCGGCTTAAGTTTTGGAAAGATATTTCATGGGGAGACTTGCCTGAACCTTGTATTAAATCCCTCGGCCCTCCAATAGTAATTTAGCCAAATCATTAACATTCGGCCCTTGTAAAAATATATATTTGGCCCTATATAAAAGAAAAAGTCTTGACTTCACCTTTCAAATAGATACGGCCTGACTGAGTTCGATCTTTGGAAAAACATTGAATATTCAATAGCACTCGAAATTAGTATAAGATTTGTGGCCTTCTTAATAGTTTGATATTATAAAGGCTCAATTATTGATTCAACAATTTGAAACAATTGTCGAATACTTGATGAGCAATTTTGATCTATCTTCAACAATGGAAATATTCCGAAAACTAATTCTCGTGAAACCCTTGATTTTCTCCGAAGTTGTTCTGCAATAAACCCTCAGGCTGGTAGGATGCACAGCTTTGATACCACTGTAATATCCCTAATGGAAATTTTAACAGTAAATACCAGAAATGAACTTGAACAGCGAAATAATTGTAAATAGACACAAAGCCAGCAAATCTATACACAAATAGATGCCAAAAAAATCACTAAGCCATTTTATTAATCCACTGAAAAGAGTACATCAACATGAAGGAATAGTGGAACCTGAGCTTGCCTAGCAAGTGGACAATACCCAGAAAAAGATCTCTGACCCAGCTGATGAATGACTCTAGCAATGATGTGGATGGCTCGGTCAGAACACTGTTGCAAACCAGCTAGGGCAAAACTGCTCTCTCCAAAACTCCAACGAAGCACCATGAGATTTCAGAGTGAAATCTCCTCAAGAGGGTTGGGATTTCATCCAACACCCACTAGCAAACCTGAGGGTTTTCGTCCTAAGGCTACTGTTGATGTTAAGAACCGGGTTCTCAACCTCTAATACAAGAACAAATATCAAATCCAAGATGTCCTCTAATGGCCTCCTCTTTTTATAGATCTAATGGATCCCTCTAAAAGCTCCTATTTTATTATCATTTTAATCATTGAGCACATTTCCCTCGATTAAAATATTTTTTAATGTGGGAAAATGGTAAATTGGCCACCATACTCTCTCCAACCACTGGAAGTCACTCTTCCACATCCCATCTTGTAGATCTTCTTGTTCTAGTTCCAACGAGCAATTACACTGCGATGTTCCATCAATTAATCTTCTTGACATGCCACCTCGAGTATAATTAATTAAGATATGCCCCATAATAAATAATTCTTCTCCACTTTAAAATAAAAAATATGAGTGGGCCCCTTAATAATTTGAATAACATTAAGGCTTCAACAATGTAATTTTGGCTTCAACAATTTAGTTGCTCAAGAGATGGAAATACGGCCTACCTAGAATTGATGATATTGACCTCCTCAGTTGAAAATCGGGCTCGGCTCCTTTGTTCTTGTCTTAATTTCCCAATGACAGTTGCGAGGCTTGAGTAATTTCGGGCGGCTTAAGATTTTGGAGAGATATGGCCATGGGGAGACTTGCCTAAACCTTGTATTAAATCCCTCGACCCTCCAAGTAATTTAGCCAAATAATTAACATTCAGCCCTTGTAAAAATATATATTTGGCCCTCTATAAAAGAAAAAGTCTTGACTTCACCTTTCAAATAGATACGGCGTGACTGAGCTTGGTCTTTGGAAAAACGTTGAATATTTAATAGCACTGGAAATTAGCATAAGATTTGTGGCCTTCTTAATAATTTGATATTATAAAGGCAAAATTATTGATTCAACAATTTGAAACAATTGTCGAATACTTGAAGAGCAATTTTGATCTATCTTCAACAATGGAAATTTTTCGAAAACTAATTCTCTTCAAACCCTTGATTTTCTCCTAAGTTGTTCTGCAATAAACCCACAGGCTGGTAGGATGCACAGCTCTGATACTACTATAATATCCGGAATGGAAATTTTAACAATAGGTACCAGAAATGAACTTGAACAACAAACTAATTGTAAATAGACACACAACTAGCAAATTGATACACAAATAGATGCCAGCAAAATCGTTGAGCCATTTTATTAACCCACTGAAAAGAGTACATCGACATCAAGGAATAGTGGAACCTGAGCTTGCCTGGCAAGTGGAGCAAAACCCAGAAAACGATCTCTAACCCAGCTCATGAATGACTCTGGCAATGACGTGGATGGCCCGGCAAGAAGACTGTTGCAAACCGGCTAGGACAAAACTGCTCTCTCCAAAACCCCAACGAAGCACCATGAGATTTCCGAGTGAAATCTCCTCAAGAGGGTTGGGTTTTTATCCAACACCTACTAGCAAACCCAAGGGTTTTCTTCCTAAGGCTACTGTTGATGTTGAGAACCGGGTTCTCAACCTCTAATACAAGAAGAAATATCAAATCCAAGATGTCCTCTAATGGCCTCCTCCTCTTTTTATATATCTGATGGATCCCTCTAAAAGCTCCTATTTTATTATTATTTTAATCATTGAGCACATTTCCCTTAATTAAAATATCTTTTTAATGTGGGAAAATGGTAAATTGGCCACCATACTCTCTCCAACCACTAGAAGTCACTCTTCAGCATCCCATCTTGTACATCTTCTTGTTCCGATTCCAACGAGCAATTACACTGCGATGTTCCAACAATTAATCTTCTTGGGATGCCACCTTAAGCAAAATTAATTAAGTTAGGCCCCATAATAAATAATTCGTCTCCACTTTAAAATAAATAATATGAGTGGCCCCCTTACTAATTTGAATAACAATAAGGCTTCAGCATTGTAATTTTGGCTTCAACAATTTAGTCGCTCAAGGGATGGAA
>APFE031506908.1:82096-130415 GCA_000404065.3 Pinus taeda | reverse complement strand
GAGGCTCTATCGAACTGAGAACGTGTACGTCGTTGATCTGTAGGATCACCGGCAAGATCACCTGCTGCATCCCGAGTAGCACAGACCCATTTTGGAAGTTGAGGAGCTAAAGGAGGATCTTGAGAAGGTGGGGGAGGATTTTCATCATCGCTTTCATCATATGAAGAAGAAATATTTTCAAAAGTAGAAGAGATAAAGAGAGGTGGCACATCCGTCGAACTAGGCTCGTAGGCCGATATATTTTCAGCAAACTTTACATCTCTTCTAATGATAACATTTTTGGACTTAAGTGGAATAAGTCTATATCCTTTGACATCTTCAGAATATCCAACAAAAATACATTTTTCACTCTTAGGTTCTAAAGCTTTATGTTTCTCATCTGGAATATGGGCCCATGCTTCACTTCCAAAAACACGAAAGTGACTTACATCTGCTTTAATTGAGCTCCATGCTTCTTCTAGAGTGATATTATTTAAAACCTTAGTAGGAGTGTGATTTATTATGTAATTTGCATAGTTAATTGCTTCTGCCCAAAAATTAAGACTAAGTCCTTTAGATTGAAGCATACGATTAGACATTTCCTTTAAGGTGTGATTCTTCCTTTCAGCTAGACCATTTTGTTGTGGAGTATTTGGAACAATATGTTGCATTTGAATTCCATTCTCAGTCCAAAAGTTGATGAATTTGTTGTTAACATATTCTCCGCCATTATCAGATCTTAGCTTAAGAATTTGATTTCCAGATTGTTTTTCAACAAAGGCCTTAAAGGCCAGGAACATGTTAAATACTTCACTCTTGATTTTTAAGAAGCATACCCAAGTGTGTCTGGTGAAATCATCAATGAAAGTTAAGAAATGCTTGTAGCCAGAGAATGAAACAACTGGAAGTGGACCACATAAATCCCTATGCACAAGCTGTAAAGGGGCTGAGGCGTGCCAAGAGGCATGTTTTTCAAAACTATCCCCATGATTTTTTCCAAGTACACATCCAGAACAAGCACCATCTCTGCAAGATACCATTGGAAGACCTGTCACATTATTTTCTTTACATAGATTCTGAAGGGAGCGATAGTTTAAGTGAACCAATCACTCACGCCAAAGTTTGCTCATTTGATCATTATGAGCAAAAAATAACAAGGGAAGACTTGATGACCCAAAGTTGTTAAACTCATACAACATTGTAGAATCATCAGCAATGCCAATAGCTAAAATCTGTCTAGGATCTCTTAGGTCCTTAATTACAACATCGTGAGGTGAAAATTCAACGATTTTACCTTGACCTAAATGAGTTATTTTGATATACAGATAGAAGATTGTAGGATAAGGTTGGAACACATAATACATCATTGAATTGACCATTGTCTATATGAACAGTTCCAGTCCCTACAACACTAAGATATCTATCATCACCAACATATATATTTTTGGTGTTACAATCATTTAAAGAAGAAAACATGGCTTTGTTTTTGGCTGTGTGATAAGAAGTTCTAGAATCAATGAGCCACTGATGAGAATGAGAAGAAGAAGATACATTTAGTGCATATCCAGACCAAGATGCTTGACAACCACATGCAAAAAGTGCTATTCCTAAAGATGAATTTGAAGTTGTTGAGTGCTCCAAATGGATGTTATTCTTCTTCATTGTTGTTTCCAAGGCTTCCATCTTCTTAAAGCATTTGGATTTTAAGTGGCCATCTCGATTACAAAAGTGGCAATGTCTATCAGTCTTCTTCCCTTTGTTTTTATTTGCCTTATCATTTTGTTGAAATGATTTTTCATTTTGAGACTGAAATTTCTTAGGGCCCTTGTTTGGTTTAGGACCATTATTTTTAGGATACAACTTCTTAGGATTCTTGGAATTTGTTTGTTGTTGGGTGTCTAACGCTTTCTTAGAAGAGTTTCCAAGATTAAGAAGACCAAGATGTAAGAGTTTTTCTTGTTCTCTTATTAAAGAATCAGAAAAGGCATCAAAGGAAGGGAACTTGTAGTCTTGTCCTTGAGAAACGAAGGCTTCTCTTGTAGAATGGAAGGTGGAAACAAACACAGAGTAGGTTGGTCCCAACTTAGTAAGAATGGAATAGATAAGGTTACCATCTTCTTTTTTAACCTTAACACCTTCCAAGAGAAGTGTAAGGGTCTTGAACTTGGACAAAAGATTTTCAATGGAAGAAAATTTATTGGGGTCCAATGTAAGAAACTCATTTTCGAGTTGATGGGCTCTAACTTCATTTTTAATTCCAAAAACTTTAGTGATATGTTTCATTGCTTCATTAGGATTATCAAGTTTTCCGATATGGAATCTAAGGTCTAGAGAAATATACATCCGTATCAAACCATGTGCTTGATCTTGCCTATTTTACCATTTGGCTACCTTATCTTCATCTTTCGGTTTGGTTTCTTGGCTTGAGGCTATTTTGTAAATACCTTTAATTCTATGTAAATCCACAATGTAGGACCACCATTGGAAGTAGTTGGTGCTGTCAAGAATAAATTGTCAAGGACTTTCCATTTTAACAGAAACTGAAGCTATAGATGCTGAATCTAAGTGTTCCAATGGAAATATCTCGAAAAAATAGGTTGATTAAAAAAAAACCACTGCTCTGAAAATAGCTTGCGAATGAAGAAGTTATGGCTTTTTGAAGAAAAGTTGTTGAAGATGCCGACGAAGTGCGGGAATGTGTTGAAATGAATGATAATGTTATATTTAAAAAAAATCCACCCCCTTTCCAAGATTAATCTAATTAGCTCAACAAAAAGAAAGACTTGAACTCAAGATCTCTATTCTAATAAAGTAGCTTTGGACCAAGTGAGCTAGATTAAAAGATTAGTAATTTTTGGAAAAGAGGAAGGGATTTTTTTATTTTTTTTTAGTCACTGAAGCTTTGGGGTGCGTGCTTACTTGAGAAAGCTCTTTTTTCCTGCAAAACAAAAAACACAAAACCCAACACAGACATAACAAAAGAAAACAAACCTTACAGCTTGAAGTTAGCTTTAGCCGAAAACTAAATATTTTCCTCAATGCTTCTGATTTTCCAAGATCACACTAAGGTGTGGTGTAAGAGAGCATACACATGAGAAAAATCCTTCCTTTCTGTTTCTGATATGCCCATATCACACAGAGTCATGAGGCAAAGAGCATACATAGAAATGAAAGGTATAGATCTGGTAATAAAAAAAGAAAACACTTAAATAAACCGAAATAAACTTAGAGAAAATAACTAAAAAACTGCAAGTAAACATTGTATACCTCTAGATATTAAAAATGACATACCTAGGGCTACTGGAAACCTTTTCACGTCAAACGAAAGGGGTTCCTCACTGGAACAAATGCTCCTAACACAATATAGTATTCCTCTTGGCCCGAAAGCAGTCAGTAACAGTGGATCTAAGAAACGACAGTCCGATGCAGTTTTACTCGCTTCAGATTTGGATCACCAATGGATGTGGCCCTCAAATAGCTCTGACACCATGGACGAATTTACAGGGTAAATTCCTCATACAGAAAACCAAAGGCCACCGTTCACAAACAGATCACAGATCAATACACCAATATTGTTGACGTGGTTAAAACCCTCAAAGAGGGAAACAGTCCACGGCCTAAGCCAACGTGGCCACTTCAGGCAATTTATTAATAAACGAATGAAAATTTACATAAGCTTTTGTCATGAACAGTTACCCTACAAATGACCCTCCATGCTCTTTAAATAGAGATCATGGACCAATCAGGTGTTAAGCCATGGATCAAGTGTCAGTAATACCGAGGAGAGAATGAACCGTCAAATCACTACATATCATGACCATCAAATTGTAAGTTACAAAAGTACATAGTAAAGAAACACACTTTACTTAACTCTACACTAGACCAAGTTATACTTAACTATTTCCTATGTGCCAAAGTATCCTAACAGAAGCCCTGTATGGTTTTTGATGGATGTGTTCTATGAGATCCCACATTCATGCTTGGAATATGGCACGGGGTTGAATGGCTGAAGAGAGATTTGCCTCAACCATTCTACGGTCAGGTGGAACGTGGAAGTCACATCCAAGGTTTGGATTTTGCATCATTAATGAAAGGTTATTTCTCCTTATATTTTTATGAGTATTATGATGGATTATATGTGGTTTATATAGATGTCATTTCATGGATAATTTTGCCTATTATGTTGGTTGTTTACATGTTCCAGATTAGCAGCCATGTGTGGCTCTAATCATGGTTTTATTGATAATTGAATGATCAATGTATCTATGACCTAATGAATGGAATGACAATTCATGTGTTGATACATCAATGGTTCTTAGTGATTCTCAGCTAAGTATGAGACCCCTATGCTCAGAACTGTTAATTACAGCTGTAGATTACAAATTTGCAATATGTTTGATGAGAACATATTAAGGCTAGTAGGGGTCGAGTCTATTTCTTGAACAAGTATTTTCTTTATTACTATCATTTCCATGTTATTTTACTGATTTAAAGAGATGGTTAGATTATGGGCAGTGACCTGGTTTCTTGGCCTGAAAAAGTGGCTAAAATCCTGGAGTCGTTGGCATATCATTATTAGTTTTGTCTCTAGTCACTAGCAGGCAAGCCTGTGAGAGTGACTTTGGATTTTTGGTCTTGCTCATGCCTATGGCATAGGAGCGAGTGAGACTAAGTTGTCCAAAATATCAGTGGGACCCCAAGGCAAGTTGTCTAAAGTATTGGATTAGTTCCTAAGGGTGTTGTAGCTCATGATTGATGTATGTATGGTGTGTGTCCATCGGTTCCACTTCCTTAACGTGACTTAGGATGTTGAATCATATCATATCATCCTCTCGTTACATGTTTACCCGAACTGGTCAGTTGCTTGGGTAGATGTCGGAGGAAGGTGTTACATAGTGGTATGAGAGCATGGTTCACCCCTCGGATTGGATGGGCTATGTGTTGGTCATGCATGCATGTCAGTTGCATGTGTGTCTCTCACACTTGCATTCCATGTGCTTGTTTCATTTGCATCATGTTTTCCATTGTTCAAGTGATGTCTTCATGTGAAACTTGATGTGTTGTTGTTGAATGCACCATTGTGAATGTATGACTAGTTACATGTCGACTTATGTCACTTACATGTATTGTTTTAGTATGTTTGGTTATAATCTTGCATGTTCGGTTACATTCTTCTATGCTTTGATGCATGTATCATTCTTATATGTTTGATTTCAAGTATTGTTCATTCATGCTTGATCATACATGTTTATGCATATGTGTGGATGGTTATGCATCGATTATTCGTGTTCATGTTTGCATGTGGTCAAGTGTATACTGACGTAATGATGGTGGTTGTAATGCATGAATTCATGCTGTGTGTTGTTGTTGAGGTCATGCATTAATAACTGGACCATAGATAGAATGATGGTTGTATGGTCATATGCTTATGTTTTATGTTTCTATATGCCGTCATGATTATGTTATACATGTATCCCGTTGATTTATTTATCTTGGAGACAAGGTATCCTGCCTAAGCTATATTAATGTATGTTGTTTTATTGTGATTTGGTTTACCTAAGATGATACACCTTGCAGAAAGAAATATCAAATGGCTAGCAAGATGATTGACTACAAAGACTCTCCCTATGAATCGGAAGAGCAATATGGCCTTGGGAACCCTTCCAATTTAGAAGTTACACTGATAAGATTAAAAGAAGAGATAAGGAGTTGTAAGGCAGATAATGACAGAATCATATAGGCACAGGAGAAACAGACAGAGGTAAATGCAATAATACATTAGATTTTGTTAGATTTTCAGTGATGTGAACAACATCATATCAAGTATGAATAGGAGGATAGAACTAATGGGGTGTATGGTAGTCAGTCGCATGGTGTTCACATATCAGACAAAGATGACACAATCAGATATGGAATATTGTTGGACAATCTGGATAGGATAAGGGATAGACACAGGTATGATACTATTTCTGATTCATATAAGAACTATGATCATCATCAGTATCATCATTACAAGAGGAGTGAAAGGGGATACTTTGGAGATTATTTTAAGAAAGGAAAGCCACCAAAATTTAACGAAGAGATGAAGAAACCACATGATGAAGAGGCATGGTTGTTTGGCATGTCGAAATTTTTTAGGTTGCATGACTATTCAGAGAACAAGAAAGCTAGAGTGGTTACATTTAGTCTCAAAGGTAAAGCAGACATTTGGTGGGAAGATGTAAAGAATGTTAGATGTATTCATGAGGAAGATTTGACTTGGAGTGAGTTTGAGTAGATATCTAGGAAGAAGTATTTGTTACAAAAATACTTTGATGACAAGATGAAGGAATTTTATGAGCTAAAGATGGGATCTATGACAGATGATGAGTACACTAATAGGTTCTTGGGGTTACTGAGGTATGTGCCTTATCTCACAGAGGAGAAGGATAAGATTAAGATATTCGTTAGTGGATTACTGGTTTCATTCAAAGATAGGATTGAGTTTGATGAGCCTAGATCATTGGAGGAGGCCATTCGAAAGCTGAAGCATTGCTATGAACAATCGAAGCAAAGGACTCAAACAGAGCTAGACTGGAGAGGAAATGCAAAGAACAAGGGAAAATGGGACTGAAAGTGAGTAAGACCATAGTATTCAGGTAACAAGGAGAATGTTGCACCACCTAAGAGGATCAATGCACCAGATAGAGGATAGGGACATGTTGTACGATGTAACAACCCCCCCGTTTATACGAGTAATAGTTTATATTTGACATATAAAGGGGACCCTAAAAATAAATGTTAACTCTACAAATTTTCCTTAAAAACTTTAAAAAGGGAACTCATGCTTAAAGCTCTGATCGCAAATCACATCTCGCAGTTTTCCATGTAACAATTGTTAACATTCCATTGAAAATTTCGAAATGTGATATGCGATGAGGTCCTCGTTGCGATTTTCTGATCAAAACACTTTAATAAAACGTGATCACACTCCGAAAATCAAAACTGATAAAGCATGTCATTGTGTCACCCCTTAAAAATTTGTGAAACGCGATATTGCAATTTTCACAATCACAATCCACATTAACTCTAAATAACATTATATGGCAACGTTTGAAAGTTGTGATGCACAAATAAGGCATGAAACGTGGGAAGCTACTCAGTTTTAATTATATATTAAGTGGTTTGACATAGTAATTAATGTTTAGCAACTCGAGGAGAGGAATTGATGTTTTCAAGTTATGGCTAGTTAACATTGAAATCTCATGCAAAATCTTCCTATGATTAAAAGTCATTTCAAAGAACTCTCAGCCTTAATTTCCTTCCATTGTGTTCATTGATATATCTCTTTCGTTTCAGGAAAGATTCAAAAGATATGTCATTGCAGAAGGTGATGCAAAAGAAGAAGAAGCATAGCATTACAGAGTCTGAGGTATTAGACATGTCACCTATATTCGTTGATATAGTTTGTAGCGCCGATGGAGGAGCGACAGCATGGGAAGTCATATATAATAGACTTGAAGATGAGCAGCCGAAAATCACTGTCACAAAGGCAACAACTAACTCAACAAAACCTTCGGGGGTCTAATTTAAAGATGTTTCATGCTCCTTCCTTCACAGAATAGGAGAAACTGTGAAAATACTCCCATATACTGATATAATTAGATGGGTTATGGAAAATATTAGTATTGAAGATAGGAAATTCAAGAACTCAAAGATGGAGCTAATGGGGTCATTCAAAGCTAAAGACCTGAAGCAAATGTATCATATACCCAACCCTCAGGATATAGGACAAATAATACCTGGCCAACTTCGCAAAGAAGAATGAAGAACCCTTTAAGATGATCCAGGGCTGGAGGGTCCTAGAGACCAAATTCAAATATGATAAAAAGGGTATGTATCCCATAGCTTCTTTGGAAAATCCCTATAACTATTAAGCTTCTATGTTATATAGGTTACATGTATTACCTAATAATACCAAGTTCTCTATAGAATGCATTCCTTTAATTGATGCTTGTGCCAATTCCCATATAATGAATTGGGCCACTATCTTATCTGATAATCTAGTCACTGCCATTTTCGGGTATCCTCAAAAGAGATCGACCTCCGTAGAGAACCTTCCTCCATTTTATTTCAGTGCCTATATCATGGATGCCATTTGTTTTTGTACTAAATTTCCAATCATGGGTTGGAAATTGAATTTGCAAGACCCCTACCCCATCCATATCAACGACAAACTGATTTGGGAATCCCATTATATACCTCATTTTTATAAAATATGCCACTTTGTTATTTTACCATTGCGTCAATTTATTTTTAATAAGAAAGCCCCCAGGTTTTCTAAAGAAGTTGCTACAAACCTGCTCATAGTAGGCAAGTATTTTGTTGAAGAATGGTTTACATATATCAGAGTTTTTGGCAGTATAGCGGACCCACATCTACTCCCTTTGTACGTCTCCAACAAGCTACTAGCAAGAGAAATAGCCCACCAGACAGTGGGTAAAGGCTTAACCAAGACCCTACAAGATAACAAAATTCATTATGGACATCCTTTCCCATTCGGTGTGGTTCTTTTTCATTGGCAAATTTCATCCATGCAACCAAGGAATCACTAAGCCTAGAGAACCTCAGGTTCCATACTCAGCCAAAGAGCCAATTCGACCCAGAGAAGATAGCACACAATATTACTACTGTAGTAAATATTAAGCCCATTAAGCATGATGCTAATGATTCCAATGAACTTTTACAATCAGCTGAATCATTCAAACAAGCATTCGATTGGGCGAAGGCCAATTTGAGTCCTGAAGATTTTGAAAACTTTCAGGAATTCAAAAGTCATAGGCTCGAAACAATCCCATTGCATTTTTTAAGAGTTGATGACAAGCCTATGCCCAGTGTAACTATCAACAGCGAAGGAACAAATTCTCACATAGAGTCTCAAGTGGATACAGGGAAATCCCAAGATACAGGGGAATCCCAGGATACAAAGAATACAATGGAATCCAGCAGAAGGTCAGGTGAAAAACAGGCCATAAGTGACCTAACTAATGATACCGGTCCCAAAGTCAAAAGCAGCAAATTGGAATAGGTATGGGACCAATTTAATAAAAGGCTACAAGATGCTCCTAAGCCAACAGATGCCCAAGAAACCATGGAATATCACACACCTCTGGAAACTCAGAAAACTACAAAGTCTGAGTCGATGGATGAGCAAGGGACAAGTTCACAGCATACATAAATCATTCCTGCTTTTCCCACATCGAAAATTATCCTAAAGGTGACTGAAATTTCTCCTTTAGATGTGTTCTACAGCCCACTACATAAGGTTTTAGTGAGAATAGAGAGGAAAATATGGAGGGTTGAGACACCCAAGATCCGACCACGGAATGAACCGATGGACATAGTATGGAGGGATATTCCTTCCAATCATGCTAGAAAATTGACCAGACTACTGCAGTTTACAGGGGCATATGTAACTTCCACCATGGATAAAGCACTGAGGTATCTATTTTGTTAAGGGAAAGGGAAGAAAAGATAGCACAACTCGAGAAATAGCTTTAAATTGAGAAGGCAAGTGTGAATAAGCAAGACGCTGAACAGCTGGCCCAATTGCAGCAGAATATGGAGATATTAAAGATAAGCCATGAAGCAAACATCTCTCTGAAAAACATGCAAATCCAAGAACTGCAAGAAGCCATGGAAAAATATAAAGATGTCCCTACTGTTGATGAAATCATCAAAGAGGGATTAGAGATAAATCCCCTTTTATCAAAACAGTAATATCTATTTTGCCAAAGAATGGTCCATATCAATCCTTATCTTATTACGAGTGATCAATTAACAGATAAGGTGATTGATCAGAGAAATGAATTTAACGATTTAAATACAAAAAAATCTGAATTCATTGAATGGCAAGAAACTGATGAAGGAAGGGGAGCTAATCTACCCAAGATTGAGGAGACGCATATGAACATTTTATTCACAGCTTGGGATGCGCAGATCAAGCAGGATGAATTAGCAGTGGCAAGAGAAGAAAGAGTGGCAAAGAACATAGTAAAAGTAGTAAATCACACTTTGCACACTACCAACTTGATTAAAGAAGGTAGTCCAAAGACGTTGCTGGATTTGAATGACTTGGATAAAAAATCGAAGGCAAAGGTAAAAACCCAAAGGGAAGCGATCACAAATTTATCAAAGGCTGACTGGGAGGCATATTGGCAATTCCTTGTCAAACCTCACAGCCAAATAATGACGCTCAACTATTCACTCCATTCAACAAAAAGGATGTTGCCACCTCTCACGGATGTTATCTTCGCAGGACAGGTCAGAATGCAGTTTGGGGCACGTCCTCAAGTGAAACCGATGTCCGATATATGTGATCTAAAGGAGAAGTTGAATATAGCAAGTGATATTCATAACCTCTACTCATAAAATTATTTTTATTTTTAGAGTTAGTTGCTAGTTAAGAGCAAGGTTGTTTGAAACCTCCTCAAATATTTTGTATAATCTATTTTTGAACTTTAGTTAGATACTATTTATACCCTTCTCATGCATTTAGAGAAGGGTCCAGAATTTTATCAAAAACATTTGCAAAGAATGAACTTCTCCAAGTTTGTGAATGCCTTGATGAAATTATGGAACATGGTCATTTCTTTTGAATATCAAACTACTTTCCTTTGTTGATGCACTATTTTATACTTAGAGAATAATTTGATCCGAAGAAAGGAGTTTATCTATGTCATTAGTCAAATGAGCAGAACCTCACCCATACGGTACTTTTATCTTGTATGATTAGTTATGTTTTTGTTTAATTAGTGATAACATTTCGTTTTCATGAATTATATATGGAATATGTTCTTTCAGTTATGTGTTAATTGCACTACTATATGATGCCTAGCACAAGGTATTTATTTTCATATATGATCATTAATATATGTGATATAGTTTATACATTTCTTTGACTAACTATTTAGTCAAAGAAATTATCTTTACACGTTATCATCTTTGTTTAACGAGTGAATGATCTTTATTATCACATGTCAAACATATATCTTTTTAGATCACATATCACACAGAATACTCGGGTTTATATTACATTAAGTTACCTAGAGATTTACATGATAGAGTAGGCCATTTAGTTATCATTATTCTTACTGCAATTGCTTCAAAACCACCCATTCTCATTTTAAAACACACATTGGGAAATTGATCCCATCATCCCCAGTCAGAGCCACCACTTCAAACGGAAAAGGAGTTGCCTTTAAGGTGTGGACCAGGTGGTTATCCCCCATGTTGGAGCAACAAAAATCTAATGCTTCAACAGGACACAGATCTCAAGAGTAGAATGAGGAGCCTATGTGGTGTTGGAATTGTCAAGGAGATCATCGCAGGAGAGACCGTCGATAGTACCAGAGTAGTAGGCATAAGATATATAGTCTGCAAGAGGCGTAGACTGTTGGAGATGCCGGTAAGAGTATTCCACGTATCTATGCAGCATTAGATAAAAAATAGGTAAAGCATCAGTCATCTATCATTGAAATGGATGGTAAGCTTTTTGATTAAGTTATTTCTATTTTGATTGACCCTGGATAAGTGCGGTTTGACTAAGGAATTGCATGTAGAATATTGGTTAGTGAATTTTTCTATAGGTACGAAGAAGTGAGTTCATCATTGGGTAAGAGCTTATGTATTTTACTTGAATGGTATGCCTACCTCAACACATTTGAATGTATTACTGTTGGGATTATACAACATGTTGTTGGGCATGGACTAGTTGGATCTTCATAGAACCAATGTGGATTGTTATGATAAAGCCATTGAGTGTGTTGATGACAATGGGGAAACAAGAGTCATACAGGGTAAGAAGAAAGCTACATAAGTTATAATGGTGTCAGTTATGCAAGCAAAGCATAGTCACAGGAAATGGTGTAAACTATTTGCATGCCACATTTCTAGTGATAAGGGTAAAGAAGCTGAGGATGAATATGTGTTGAGCAGGTACCCAGTTTTACAACAGTTCAAGGATGTATTTCCTGAGGAAAGTACAGAGTTCGGACCTCACAGGGAGGTAGAATTTTTTATTGAGTTAGTACCAGGGGAAAATCCAACATCAAAAGAACCATACGGGATGAGCACACCTGAGTTGGTTGAGTTAAAGTTGCAGCTGAAGGAAATGTTGGACAAAGGGTACATTAGGCCAAGTGTATCACCATGGGGCACACCGGTATTGTTTATGAAGAAGAAATATGGTACAATCAGATTCTGCATTGATTACAGATAGTTGAGCAAAGTGACTATCAAGAACAAGTTTCAATTACTGAGGATTAATGATTTGTTTGATTAGCTGAAGGGAGCAACAATGTTGTCAAAGATTGATCTGAGATCTACATATCATCAGGTACACATCAAAGAGGAGGACATTTACAAGACCACATTCAAGACCAAGTATGACCATTATGAATTTGTTGTAGTTCCTTTGGCTTAAGTAATGCTCAGCTACATTTATGTGCTTGATGAATAGTGTGTTGCGTGTATATTTGGATAGGTTTGTTATTGTGTTCATTGATGATATTCTAAAAATGAGGAAGAGCATGCCAAGAATTTGGCATTAGTGTTGAGGTCATTGAGAGTGCATCAGTTGTATGTGCCTAAGCTTAGGAACTGTAGTTTCTTTCATAATGAGGTACACTACTTGGGGGATGTTATCCCCAAGGAAGGCATTGTTGTAGATCCTAAAATGATAAGAGCCATCATGGAGTGGGTAGTTCCTAAGAAGGTGACTAAGGTGAAATCGTTCATGGGTTTGGAAGGATACTACAACAAGTTCATTAGGAACTTCTCATGTATTGCTTATCCTATCACATCATTGTAGAGGAAAGGTAAGAAGTTTGAATGGACAGAGGAGTATGAGGCTATCTTTGAGCAACTTAAGTAGTTGTTGAAGCATGCACCAATGCTACGGATTGCAAATCCATATAAGGAGTTTTTGGTATGAAAAGATGCTTGCAAGAGATGGTTTGGTGGAGTCCTTATGCAAGATGGATAGGTGGTATGCTGTGAGTGATGGAAAATAAATGAGCACAAGAAAAACTACCCGACACATGATCTTGAGTTGGAAATGATTATACATACATTGAGGATATGGAGGAATTATTTTCTTGCCATGAGGTTTGTGATTATGAGAGATCATATTGGGTTGAGGTATTCATTTGACCAGCCGAGTATGAACATCCAGCATGCCAGATGTTTGGCTACGATCAGTGAGTTTGGTTTTGAGATCCTATATATCATTGGTAAACAGAACAAAGTGGCAAAAGCTCTTAGCAGGTGGATACAGGTAAATCACTTAGCAGCTATGAGATCCTATGCAAAAATTTACAACATAGGATCTTGTGGGCAGGTCAGCAGGATGTCAGATATATGAATATTGTGGATAGGTTGCAATAGAGCACAGGTACATCTACAGGTGTAGGTGATAGTACAGGTATAGGTATAGGTGATGGTATAGGTACAGGTACAGGTGATGGCACAGGTAGAGGTGCAAGTGCATAGGGTATGGATTTTTGTCTTACAACAGATGGGTTGGTCACGTTCTGAGAAATGATGTATGTACCAGATAACAGTGAGATCAAGAAGGTTGTCTTGAGGGAGGTGCATAAGAAACCATATTCGGGTCACCTAGGGTATCAAAAGACATTGACAATAGTGAATATATTTTATTATTAGTCGAATCTGAAGAGGGATGTGGCAGAGTTCATGGATAGATGTTTTGATTGTTAGTGAGTGCAAGTAGAATGTAAACATCCAGGTGGACTTCTACAGCCAATTGTGATTCTAGAATGGAAATGGGAGGCCATTTCCATGCATTTCATAATAGGGTTGTTGAAGACAGTGAGACATCATAATTCCATCATGGTCATTGTGGACAGGTTAACAAAGGTTTCACACTTCATTCCATTCAAGTCTACATTCTCAGCTAACAATGTGGCACATGTATTCATCAAAGATGCAATTAGATTGCGTGGGGTTCCGAAGAAGATTGTGTCAGACATTGATCCAAAGTTCGCTTCCAAGTTTTGGAAGGAAATTTTTGTAGGTTTGGACACAGATTTGCCTTTAGTACAACTTATCATCCGCAGACAGATGGACATATAGAGAGGGTCAGCAAGATATTGGAGGACATGTTGAGGATGTATGTGATGCACCAATAACGGAGGTGGGAAGAGTGTCTCCCTTTGGTAGAGTTCACATACAACAGCGCTTATCAGGAGTCATTGAGGATGAGTCCTTTTGAGTCATTGCATGGGCGAAGTTGTAACATTGTTGATGGTGTTGGACCTACCAACATGTCAGGCGATCTCCTCGGTAAGAAGTCCCAATTAGATCTCAGACCGTTTGGTGTAGGAGTCCCAACAGTGGGTCGTACAATAATGCCTTGACAGCGGTTTCACACAGAGGCAAGTAAGATGTCGGTATTAGTAGCAAGGGTGTGACAGTTGTAGTAAGTCAAGGAAGTTGCATGAGAGGTTCTAACACACTAAGGGTGAGGTGAGTGCACCCCGTGGAAACCTATAATAGTATGTGGCTTAGAAGGGAACACACAAGTGAAGATGCATAACCACATGGTAGACAAGTTAACGAGAAATTCAAAGTGATGGTTAAACCAACATCACATTTCAAAAAGATTCATACATACTTATATAGAATAGTCCATACATGCATTTGTAAGAAAAAAAATACATATGCTATTTAGAGTAAACACGATAGCTGGAATACAATAAAACATAAGCATGAAACATGTTGGCTCTGTTATATTAAGAAGTGTAAGTTCCATTCATGCAATACATCCATGTCCAACCACTAGTTCCAATAGTGGAACGTTACATCCACAACCGCCTGCTCCTCCAAAGAGATAGATTATCTCTCTGTAGTGGAGAAGCCAAGACACGTTACAATACTCTCCAAGCTTTCTCTAAGATACTCCTATCGAATATTGGCTGACCAAAATCCTGTACAATGAGTTATGAGGGACTATTTATAGAAAGGGGTGGGGTGGCCCTTGACATTCCCCTTTGTGACAGTTCATCTACCCTCATGAATCTTCATCTACTCTATGACTGTTACATCCAACTATCAACACTTGAACTTACACTTGAGTCCACTACCTTCACGGGTGTTGTTTTATCCATCTGTACATGTTGCGCCCTCTGTTGTACCTGTTGTTGCTATTCTTCCCTCTCATGTTTGCACAGTTCCTATTCCTTCTCGAGTTGCTCCTTTATATCATGAAACTCCTCTTCTGTTTCCTCCATTCTCCGTTTCTCTCTCAGCTTTTGCACGTTTCGCTTGTCGCGATGTTGCATCTTTTCCTTTATAACCATACCTTATTTCTCCACAAGTGGATTTGCTTAGAACTTGCAACTTTTCTCTTCCTCCATGCAATCGACAATCTTCGTCTTGCCTCTGTCGCATGTTGGTATGTTCACCTCTATTGCTGCTGTTGCTTCTGTTGCTCTCTGGGATGATTGTTCACATTGCTTCGCTAACCATTCCACAGCAAAGGCAGCCTGTTCATTGGGTCTGGAGAAATTGTAGAAATATCCCATGGGTCCTCCTCCACCTAATGAAATGCCCCATGGATCCAGTTGAACTGTACTCTCGCACAATGATCTTTCAAAAGACAATATGGGTTATACGAATTGTAACTTTGGAGGAAAAATGGATACTTCTTCATATGTTTTTCTTCCACATCGGCATGATTGAAAATCTAAATCTCATATAAACCAATGTGCAGTGGAAGAGCGGGTCAAGTTGGCTTCTTTTTCCGGTGAAACCTAGTTGTCAATCTTACTGAGATGTGATATGCTACTTCCTACATGACGATTATGTCCAAGGGAAACTTTGGTAGAACATGCAGAGGCTTCTTCGTGCTGTACATCCATATAAAGGTGCCTCATGGTGAGGCATACCAATCAGCTATGTCTATTAGTGCCTCCATTGCAGCCTTCGACATGCATGGTGGATCCTATTCAAATATCATATTGTAAAATAGGGTGACAAAATGATCAGATAGTCATGTGATAAATCCTCTAAAGCTGCATTCAGACAATATCTTGCAATAAGTTTTCACAGCAGTCTCTCTCGGTGTCCATGCCAACTTTAATCCTGGGAACTCCTATCAGTCACAGATTGCATCCAAGATGTAGGCGGATATGTATATTTCTGCTTGCATACCTTTGGGTGGTTGTCGAGCACTTGTTACCTGTTCCTTCAGCTGATGAGCTAACATTCCAGAACAGTTACATTCTTTGTCCTCTTTGGCCAATTGGTCTAACGTGATCACCCAACTATGTGGAAAGGTTTTCGTGCTTTCTTGGCCATATAGTCGACATACAAAAATGACCAAGTATTAATGCTCTTTCCGCATTATCTTCGTATTGTAGACCTAGTTGGGTTTCATATTAAATCTAGCTAGTTCTCTCACTGAGTTCTTCAAAATGTCTCTGGAGTTGGCATTGCTACTAGTTAAGCTAAAGGGAGTCTCCATGATGGTCATGGACTCAAACATTTGATACATCTCATCATAATCATGTGCCCTGAAGGTAGTAATCTACGCCTCGCTGACACTTCTCAAAGTCATCATCCCAGGATCAATGTGCGAGATGATCTAATTTATAATGTCTATGCATGGGAGCAAAAGATACCTGCATTCAATCCTATACAATCTAGACTTGTGAATGTTCACATATACTTGGCAGTCTTCCCCAAATTTTCTGCAAATGCATCGGTGACCTCTTGCCATTTTAGCTTGATGTCCTTGTCTACAATCAGGTTGGTATCTTCATAGATCGGTAGACTTGCAGACACTCGCTCAATTGTTGCTCTAGTTGCACTTCCATTAATGTCCTTTGATCCTACTCTCTTGGAGGCCATTGATCCTGAACTGCTAAGAGGTGGACGAACAGCTACAAGATCTGGAGACAAATAAACATGCATGGCAAGAAGTGTATCAGCAAAAACGAAAGGAAACTTGAGGAAAGACATGCAACATACTTGGGGATTGACTGGAAAGGATTGCTCAATTTCTTTTAGGAGGCTGGCTAACTGGCTGCCAGAACTACACAAAAGGCAGTATTGGTTGTCTGGGGAGGTTGACTGACTACTGGAATTTTGCAATGCACAATCCAGGCTGGCTGAATGGCTTTTGGAATTGCACAATGTGCAATTTCAGCTGGCAATGGTTGTAGACTCAGTGACTACATTGTGCAATTTTCTGGGCGAGCAGTCACTATCCCTCAAAATTGCACAAAGAAAACCTAAAGGACAGTCACTTGGGCAGAAATGTGGATTTCTTGAGGGAAAGATAGATCCCTCCTTCTTAGGATTGCGCAATGTTGTCTTGGTGAGGCAGAGTCTGGGCCAATACTGGCTAGACCTGCTGACAGGCAACTGAATGAAAATGTGATTGTGAATGCATGGTGATACTGAGTGTAAGTAGAAGTGAATGATTTTGAAAGATTCAAAAAATGGAACAACATGCATGCAGGTGAAGCAAGTCACTGAATCGACAACCATTTGTGAAAAATAGTTTCATGCATGCGATAGATATGAGATGATAATGAGAACTAAAATGGTGCTATTACAAGCTAGTATGCATGTAAACGAAATAAAGCATTCACAGAAATCAAGAAAACAACATTCACACAAGTGAAAACACAAAAAGTGACATAAATGCTGTAAAAGATAAGTTAAGACCACTTACCCATGAATAGCTGAGTTGGATGTGTCCAAGAGTCTTGGATGTGTTGTGGGATGTCAGAGCTCTAAGATCGATGTGAAGAAATGAGCTTTGAAGCGTCAAATAAATAAGTTTCAAGCTCATGATGTGCATGCCACAAATATAGTAAAAAGCGACACTTGGAGAAAAGATTTTGAAACGATCTTTGCATGTAACATCCAGCTGCTAAAATTAGCTCCCTAAAATCTAGGGATATTTTTTGCATGTTGCTTTTCTATTCTGGGAAAAAGAAGGCCATGCATGCAAGTCAAGTTTTCTTGGTCCCAGGTGGAACTAGTCAACTCAACTGCACATGCAATAGTCTACTCAGCTCGGAGGAAGAAATGCACATTTCTAGGAGGGAGTTGGGCTGGCTGCCTAGGAGATTTATGCAATTTCTCGGTAGAGGAGTTAACTGCTACTCAGGATTCCACAATTCTTGGGCTGAGCAGCCCTATTAGGAGGAATTATGCAATTTTCTCAGTGAAGCTTGACTGGCATATTTGCACAATTCTAGGAGCCCACCAGGCTGCTGGATAAAATTGCATAATTTATAAAGGGAATGTTGGTTTCCCTCCCAAATTACGCAATTTCTTGAGGGATCTTCTCAACCTGTAACTAAACCAAGTCCATAGAAACAACCTGTGATGGGAATGCAACAAGCTCTCATGGATAGGCTCTCATTCTGCAAGAAAACCACTGAATCTTATCTACTTGACAAGGCAAGACATGCTACTATGAATGGTTAGTAGGGAGGCTCCAAAATGAAGCTAAGGAAAAATTTTGGAGGGTGGTTTTAGCCTCTACAACACTTGGCAACATACTGGTAGAACTCCAACTCTTTGAATGGACCTTGTTCGTGAAAAGCAAGTCTAACACCTCTGGAAGTGTTGTTCAGTTCTCAGTTCGTCTTGGTTTCCACACTTTCTTGATTGTGAGATGTAGCATTTTCCAAGCTCTTGGTCAGTTAACACACATTCCAAGTTGTTAGGGTCCTATAATAATAGGATTCATAATTTTGAATTGACTATGGTTAGTATTGTAATATTATACATACCTTTTCTTTTTACAAATGTTTTCTATACTATAATCGAAAAATGTAAAGAGGGTATGTCCTAAAAAGATAATCAAAGGACAGAAAAAAGAAACAAAAGGATAAAAAGAATAAGGAAAGATCAAAAAATGAAAATATATGAACCCCAAATACAAAAACGAATCATGAAAGTGTGCAAGTCTAAATGCCACTATTATGTTACTTCTTCTACAAATAATGGTTATGTGCAGCTTGTCACACATGCCATAACTCATGGTAGTCAAACTGCTTAATCTTGACTATGTCATGCTTTGAATTTTATGTTTATAGTTAGAGAATAAAATCTGACCAAACAGCTTAATCTTGGTAGATCAGTAGATAGGTAGAGAAATAAAAGGGGCTCATCAGTTTAATCTGAGCCCTTGGAAGATATAAGGTTAGAAGTAGGTAGTTTGTTTTATAAAAGAAAAGGAAAGAAAAGGGTATGCTAGTCTAAATGCACCCAAATAAGTATAAAGAAGAATAAAATGTTAGGGTAGGTAATGGGTAAGTAGAAGAAAGGTTGTTGAAGTATAAAGTTGATTGGATCAAAACACATTCATCATGCTTAAACAAATGTGCTAATATGTATGGTCAATTATGAAGGCAAAAGCAAAGGTTTACAAGTTAATTTAATTAACCCCCCCCAGTCATCTTTTCCCCTATACTTACTAATTTCCTATCCACAAGCATGTTCTATTACTTTTAATCCTTCAAGTCAAAGAGGCTTAGAGCATTTCTTTGACTTTTGGTGGGACCGGATCCTCGGCTTAATGACTTATGGACATCAAGTGTTAGAATCCCCTTCATAAAAGTCATCCCCCGTCATTTCCCTAATAAAACTCTTTTTCCTAAGGTTAAACTCCATTAACCTATGAAAAGTGAGAAATACCATGTTAAATCCCATTTCATTCAAAATCCCACAAATTTTTTTATTCTAAGTTAAGTGTATGTAAAGGAAATGTACAAATATTACATTACAGTTAATACTATTTTCATCTCCGCTCATTTCATTTCATATTAATTTCTAATTTAATTATATAGCTCCCATAATCCCCTATTTCTCCTATATAAATAAATCCCTATGAACTATCCCCACCCATAGTTTAACTATAAACTATAGTTTTATTCTATTCTCCCCAATGAAACGCACTTAACCCAACAATGCTTCCCAAAGTTAAGTTAAACCTTTATTAAAACCCCTACGATCCTCAACCCCATGATTAACCCCACAAAAATCACAATCCACCGTAACTAAATCCCCTCGGTGCCCCCTAAAACTTCGTCCATTTCCTCCATGGTAGTCTGCCACCTGACTACCATTTGATCATCTGTGCCCAAACCAAATGGCACACAGCCATATCGGGCTCACCCGACACCTGAACTTTACCTACCCAATAAAGCAGTATTGCTTGGACACCATCTGCTACGTGTCAAGCATTATGGTAGAATAGGTGACCTCACCAAAATACCACCGCCTGCCAAAAGCAGTGTGATTGCCTCCAATACCACCTCCCCACTAAACCTGAAACCACTCACTGTTCATAATATAAATTTCCACGCCAATTTGCCCATTACCTGTTAAAACCCCGAAAACCCTCATTTTCATGCCTTTTACTCAGTTACACAGCAAAACCTATCAAACCCTTACGGATCCTCCGTGAGCCTATGAGACATGATTTCACCATGGATTCCCTCTCAAACACCTTCTGGACTCTGTCCACATTTCTTCCCAATTTTAGTACGGTCTTCGGTCACCTCCTAGTAGACCTGTGTTTTATTGACAAATTGTTGCATTTTGCAGGTAATGAGCAGAAGACCAGATCTTAGATAAAAAAAAATTGATACTAATCACAAAACTTGTTTACTCCAAGAGTCGAAAGGAAATCTATTTAAAAACCTTCATTCAGAAGAAGGAAACAGTTATACACAGAACAAAGAAAGAAATCATTCACACAAAGACATAGACAATTAAAACAAAGGAACCATACAGAGCATATAGTCAAAAGACAAACAGATCAAACATACAGAAAGTTGATCAATATCCATCACCATATGCTGATACATATAAAAAACTAAATAATTTACTGTTGAAATACATAGTAAAAAGTTAAAATGTATAGTAAAATTAAAAACACAGTAAATGATATAGACAAGTCATCAAAGTAAAAGTGTATCAGATGAAAGAGTATCAGTGTCAAAAAGTATCAAATGAAAGCCTAAAGTGACTAAAGCCTCTAGCATGAAAGTTCAAACAGAAAAGAGCATAAAGGGATAGAAATCAAACCATAAAGGCCAACAATACCACAATAAATGGGACAGCATGAAAGCAATTCAATAGCTGTCTTTATCTTCTTGCAACAAGATATTTTTATTTCCTAGATTAAGTCTCAAGTTAGTTTGAAATATTTTGTAATAATTTTTGTATAAATACTTCACAAATTGAAGTATGTAGGGTGGATTATTAGACATTTGTATAGAAGTTTGATCAAAAGACTGTAAATCTATTGTATCATTGACTGAGCCAGCAAGATGGATTGATGAATAAAGACAAGATATTTCACAAGATTCATGTGTTGAGCGAAGGGAAGACAAGTATTTTCTCATGTTGTTGTTATCTTTCTTAAAGTTTTTCCACAATCTTTAATGTATTTATGAATCTAAGTTCTATAACTGGAACAATATCTCAAAATTTGTTTAATTACACTCTGTTTTAATAGTTATGCTTATAAATGTTTTCCTTTGATATCTAAGTTAAGGAATTCTTAATTGCTCCTTAGTTTAGGTTGTTTCTTACTAATCTAGATCAAAGGATTCTTAATTGCCCTTTGCTTTTGATTACCCTCTATTCCTCATTTATATCTCAATCTGAGAATTCTTAATTGCTCTCTCACCTTGATTAAAACCATTTCACCCCCGTGTCCCAAAGACCTGCACTTTACTCTGCTAGCTTTCCCTTTGAACATTCCCTTTAGTGAGTTGATCCAGTTCTGCTACCCTTCTATTGACTCCATAACCCAATGGTCTAGAGACATCATTATATCCATCTGTTTAAAGAATCCCACCACCCAATCTCAAATACAAATCAAAAACCTCAAGAATAATCATAACTAGCCTAAAATTCAAACAAATAAAGTTAAAACATACAGAGAAAGCCCTCTCTGAGTATAGGTTGGCTAGAGCCTATGCTCCAAAAGTAGTTTGTGGTTACCTTGGTGATTTATTTATTTAACCTTGAGAAATTATTGAGTGATAACACAAGCCAAGGCATCACAGTTGTTTCGATTAGGGTTGAGAGGTGTATTGGTGCAAAAGCAGTATAGTCCTCAGAGTCTTAGTTTCATCTCTAGTGTTGTTCTACTCCCAGTAGGCCTGCACAGTACCCCGATGGAGTTACGTAAGAACACAAGCATCACTCCGCTGCCAGCGAGCCTGGTTAATACCCCGGCGAAGTTACTTGCATCACCTCTCTGTGTAGGAAGCCTTTCTCTTGTTTTGCCTTATTCATTTTTCATTTTTTTTCATTTTTTTTTTTTTTTTCATAACTATGCATGGCACTTATTCATTTCAGAGGTGGAAGAGGGATCCCAACTTATTGAGAGAAGAAGAGGTCGTTCCTTCAGAGAAGCAGTTTATTATATTCCTCTGACATGCTTGTTAAGGTTTTCCCCCTCACCTTACTCTACTTGACTGAGCTGAAAAGGGTTAACCCAAAAACAACCGACTAGAGAAGGTGACACTAGTTAGCGCGCAAGAATTGTGTTTTCCCCAAGGTTCACTTCAAACAGTATTTAGTTTCCATCAACGTATGATGGACTAAAAGTAACAAGTTCTTCATACAAATGCTAGATGATAGATAACCAAGTAGTGGTAGCTACACAAGGCCTCTTGTGCTTTACCTAGCTTGTTTCAAGAGTCATACATGATTTCATGTGAAACTAACCTATGAACAAAAACAAGGAAACAAACCACAAAGCAAAGTAGAAGCAAAAGAAAATGAAAAGTGAGTAAAAAAACAACCAAGAAAATAAAGTAAGAAAACAAGCATGCAAGCAACCAACTGAAAGAAAACACTACTCCTACTCCTAAGCTGACGGTGCATGGGCCTGTTTGCATGAATTGATATTTCCAATGTAGCCATCGGCACATTGGTTGACACATGTTGGTGAAGGCTTTGTCCGCAAGAAATCCACTTGTGCAAACTAGCAGACAAGAAAGATATAACAATGTAGACAGACACACTTCATTTTTAAAAGTGTCCACAGGACATAAGTAAGTGCACGTACATGGCATGTGGTCCTTGGAATTGTCATGGTATTGTGTGACATTGCATGCAGCTTTGAAGCATACGCATATTCTTGACTGTGACATGAAAGAAAATGAAAGGAACAAAGACAACTTGCGTCGTGCACGTGCGCTTGCAATATAATATTCCTCCAATGCATGATGGATGGGATCATGCAGTTTGAGTGGAGGAAGCATGATCTATGTGTGATATTGATCTTCAATGCATACAAATGAGTGATGAGGAGCCTTTCCTGATTGAACAATTTCCTGATCAGAATTGAAACCAACCTATGGACAACGAGGGCCTGACATAACCATCAGCTTGGGCTGAAGTGCCTCAACAGTCTGGGGGTTTTTGACTTCATCATGAGATAGATCATCATAAACAGGTGGCTTGGAAAAATCAACTACGATAGAATCATGATTGTGATCGAATATGGGAGTAAATGGATCATGACAACCATGATTAGAAAAATCAATGATTTCATTGGCATCCTCATGATCTGAGAAATCAAATAGAGGGGTAGATGAAAAGCGGACAAATTCATCCTCTGTGTTTCCGGGAAAGGTAAATGAAAGGTGAAATGGGTTTTCAATGAATAGTTTATCCTCTTTGTTGTTGGATGATGGGCTGACATCTGGTGTGTCCTATGAGTTATCAATAATGGGTGCATCCATAGATGGAGATACACATGTGAAGTCATGGATGGCAGGTTCACAAAAGATGTCAAGAAAGAACAGAGGGGGCTCAGACGGAAGGGAGTCATCCTTCACTGAGTGTTGATGCTCAAGCTCCCAGTCATACTCTTCATGAATGACAGTGCATGTTGGTTTTGCAACACCACTCCATTAGTGGCTTGATCCTGATTCACAACAAGTGTAGAGTCCGGGATGGAAGAACACAAGGTAGTATCATACGGAGGAACATTTGAGTACAAAGACGGAGGTTGTGGTACAAAATGCATATGACAACTTGATGGAATCACAACCAAATCTATGTGAAAATTAAGTGAAGTGATGTTGGGAGGATGTGACAGTTGATCAAATGTGTGAGCATGATCTCCCGCATCACTCTGCAGTGGTAGAGCTATTTGATGAGGGGATGACAAACAATCACTTGTGACAATGACCGCATCCATTTGTGATTGTAGAGCTCCATCACTGAAGAATGTTGAGTGAGGCTTGAGTTCAAACTTCTTCTTAGGATGAGAAGATTTCTTAAAACAGTACTCGAATCGGTCCCAAAGATAGAAAAATTTCATCTGGCTCTTCAGAGCTTGAAACTGCAAATCATGGAAGTGCTTCCTAAAATCCATAGGTGATTCAGGCAGAGCCTTCCATTGTTGTAACAGTTTTTGGTCAAAATGTTCTGAATCAAAATGATAGAAAGTGTCTTCAATGAGATCACAATAGATCTCAAGTGAGTGCACACTGTTAGCTAGTAGGCTGCATAGCTACCGATGTGGATGTTCGTGAAGTATGTATGCAAGCAACAAACTGGCCTATTCGTCAGAACATCCATATTCTTTATGAAGCATGGAGAGGAATTCATGTAATAACTCAGGTCAGGCCACTTCGCCTTCACCACCATATGTGTATGTGGACAAGATATCAAAAAACTCCCTTGTGATGGTAATAGATTCGGCATGCAGAAAACATCATGGAGGGAGGAGAGTGCAAGACTCCATGATAGATATGCAAAGGTTCAAAACGGGATGAGAGGACACAACTTTTCATCTGGCCCTCCTTCTAGCACCAGAAATGTTGACGGTGCTAGACCTGCCAACATGTCGGGGGATTTCCTCGGTAAGAAGTCCAAATTAGACCTCAGACCATTTGGTGTTGGAGTCCCAACAATGGGTCTTACTGTAATGCCTTGACCATGATTTTGCACAGAGGCAGGTAAGATGTCCCTATTGGTAGCAAGGGTGTGACAACTGCAGTAAGTCAACAAAGGTGTATGAGAGGTTGTAACACACAAAGGGAGAGGTGAGTGCACCCTTTGGAAACCTGTTATAGTATGTGACTTGGAAGGGAACACACGAGCGAAGATGAATCACAATATGGAAGGCAAGTTAGCGAGAAATACAAAGCGATGGTTAAACCAACAACACATTTTAGAAGGATTCATACATATACATAATAGTACATACATGCATGCATAAGAAAACAAATACATATGTTATTTAGAGTAAACAAGATAGCTGGAATACAATACAATGTATGCATGAAATGTGCTGGCTCTTTTATATTAAGAAGTGTAAGTTCCAGACATACAATACGTCCATGTCCAACCACTAGTTCTGATAGTGGAATGTTACAGCCACAACCGCCTGCTCCTCCAAAGTGATATACTAGCTCTGCGCAGTGGAGAAGCCAAGGCGCGTTACAATATTGTCCAAGCTTTCATTGAGATACTCCTATCGATGTTTGGCTGACCAAAATATTGTACAATGAGTTAGGAGGGACTATATATAGCAAAGGGTGGGGTGGCCCTTAACATTCCCGTTTGTGATAGTTCATCCACCGTCATGACACTTCATCTACTTTATGACTGTTACATCCAACTATCAACACTTGAACTTACACTTGAAAAGATGTTACATTACAAAGCACATATACCCATGTGAGACAAAATGGCTTGAGAAAGCCATGCAAGACATCACTATGACTCAGAAAACCATGGGAAGTCCAACTCTTCAACATCCTCACGATGATCGACAGTAGCGAACTGATGTCAAGATTGGTAGTCTGCGATGGTGTCTGTGTACTGCAAGGTGACATATTTCTATAACGTAACTCCTGCCTCCATAGCATCTAGGTACACTACTTGCGATCCTTTGTCCAACTCATCTGATAGCATGTGCATCATTTCCTTCAGCGCAACCACACCAGCAACATACTTGTGCATAGTGTCTGCACTGATTGACAAGTCTGGGCTAGTGGCTATGTGCATCAACTCGTCAAAGTACGAGTCAAGCTCTAGTCAGACCTGTGCCTTTGTCTTCACCTAGGTGAGAGTCCCAATAGATGTGATCGCATGTGTATGCACCACAACATCCATACTCTTGAATACACATGCATGGGAATCCTGTAGACTAGGGATGAGCTATGGGAGCTCTTCATAGTTATAGATCTGACTCTGGATGTGTGCCATCAACATGACTGCTCTAGGCTTCATCATATTAGGTAAGCGAAGTGGGGATCCCTTATATCTCGTCATCCATGTTTGCATGTAATCAATAGTAGCATGCACGTTTGACAAGATACGTGATCTTCTAGCACATCCTTGCTGCCATCCTTTGAGATTGATGACTACCTTATGCATGATACCAATCTTGGAATACAATGCCCACATAACTGTGTCAAGGGAAAATACTTCAACCAGTATTGCCTTCTTCAATTTTACTCAAGTTGACGCTGTAACCAACTCTCCTCCTTGCTTGGCCATCTGTAGCTCCTTAGCCATTCACTCGTTCTCAGCTATCATGAAGAGAACACTTGAGATAATGGCTTCCGCATATGCTCTGGTAGCATTGGCCATTGTTGTTGGATGTTTGCACACATCAGACACTATCACTTGTTCCTCAAACTACGCAGGAGATGTATGATCTTCTGGAGTTGATACTCTGTGAGATTGCACAACTCTATGTTGAGACTCGTCGAATGAGATGTTGGGCATCTCTCCTTCCAGCTGATCTCCAAGGATCTCAGTGTCTCCTTGGTCACTTGGGACTTACTCGTCTTCGCAATGTGGTGAAGCTCATGGGACGACCTCTTGGTGGTGAGGCATGAGGTTGATGTATTTCTCTAACTCCTACTACTCCATATCCGTATACATTTGTTCAAGTGCTCACTTTATCTCCCGAGCGAAGTCCTACTCCTGCGATGGTTCACCATGTTTTCCTGAAACTAGCTATTCTAATGAGTCCACTACCTGTACGGGTGCTATTTCATCCATCTATACATGTTCTGCCCCTTGTTATACCAGTTGCTATTGTGCTTACCTCTCCTACGTGTGTAGCTCCTATTCCTTCCAAAGTTGCTCCTTCAACTCATGCAACTCGTTTTCTGTTTCCTCCATTCTATGTTTCTCTCTCTACCTTTGCGCATTTCACTTGTCGCATTGTTGCCTATTTTCCTCTATAGCCATAGCTGCTTTCTCCACAAGTAGATATTCTCAGAACTTGTAGCTTTTCTCTTCCTCCATGTGGTCAAAAATCTTCCTCTTGTCTTTATCACCTGCTGGTATGTTCACCTCTGCTCGTGTTGTTGCTTTTGGTGCTCTCCAGTATGTTGCTTCATGTTGCTTCGCTAACCATTCCATATCAAAGCCGACCTATTCATTGGGTCTAAAGAAACTGTAGAAATATCTCTATGGGTCCTCCTCCACCCAATGAAATGCCCCATTGATCCAGTTGAACTCTACTATCGCGCATTGATCTTTCACAAGACAATGTGGGTCATACAGATTGTAACTTCGGAGGTTGAATGGATACTTATTCATCGGTTCTGCTTCGACATCTACATGCTTGAAACTCTGAATCTTGTATAATGGAATGTGCAGTAGAAGAGTCGGACAAGGTGCCTTCTTCTTCTGCTGTAGCGTAGTTGTCAATCCTTCCAAGATGTGATATGCTACTTCCTGCATGACGAGTATGTCTATGGAAAAATTCGGTAGAACATGTGGAGTGTTCTCCATGTTGTAAATATGTATGAAGGTGCCAGACGGTGAGGCATACCAATAAGCTATATCTATCAGTGCCTCCACTGCAGCCTTTGACATGTAGGGTGGATCCTGTTTAAATATCATCTTGTAAACCAGAGTGAAAAAATGATTGGACAGTCGTGTGATAACTCCTCTGAAGCTACATTCGGACAACATCTTGCAATAAGTGTTCAAAGCAGTCTCCGTTGGTGTCGATTCCCACTTCAAGCCCGGGAACTCCTGTCGGGCACAGATTGCATCGAAGAGGTAGGCAGACATGTAGATTCCTGCTTGCATACCTTTGGGTGGCTATCGAGCCCTTGTTACCTATTCCTTCAACTGATGAGCCAACATGCCAGACCATTTACATGCTTTTCCCTCTCTGGCCAGTTGGTCCAATGCGATCACCCAACTCTGTGCAAAGGTTTTCATACTTTCTTGTCCATAGAGTCGACATGCAAAGATGACCAAGTACTGATACGCCTTTCGCAACATCTTCCTCTTGTAGACCTTGTTGGGTGTCATCCTAAATCTAGCCAGCTCCTTCACCCAGTTCTTCAAAATGCCTCTGGAGTTGGAATTGTTGCTGGGTAAGCTGAAGGGAGTCTCTATGATGCTCACAGGCTCTGACATCTGATGAATATCATCATAATCCTATGCCCTGAAGGTCAAAATCTCCGTCCTGGTGACACTGCTCAAAGTTATCATCTCACGATAAGTGTTTGAGACGATCCAATGTATCATGTCTGCACATGGGAGCACGAGATACCTGCATGCAATCTGGTACAATCTAGACTTGTGAATGTTCACATATACTTGGCAGTCTTCAAGGTCTTTTCCAAATGTGCCTGAAAATGCATCATTGACCTCTTTCCATTTCAGCTTGATTTCCTTGCCTACAATCAACTTGGTATCTTCATAGATCAGTAGACTTGCAGACACTCGCTCAACTGTTGCTCCAGCTGCACTTCCACCAGTGTCCTTTGATCCTGCTCTCTTGGAGGCTATTGATCCTGAACTACTAAGAGGAAGATGAATAGCTGCAAGATATGGAGACAAAGTGACATGCATGGCAATAAATCTGTCAGAACTACTAAGAGGAAGATGAATAGATGCAAGATATGGAGACAAAGTGACATGCATGGCAAGAAATCTGTCAGCGAAAACCAAAGAAAACTTCAGGAAAGGAATGCAACATACTTGGGGATTGACTAGCAAGGATTGCACAATTTCTTCTGGGAGGCTGGCTAACTGGCTACCAGAACTACACAAAAGGTAGTCTGACATGTCCAGGGAGGTTGACTAACTATTGGAATTGTGCAATGCACAATCCAGGCTGGATGACTGGCTACTGGAATTGCGCAATGCGCAACTTTAACTGGAAATGGTTGTAAGTGTATTGACTACATTGCGCAATTTTATAGGCCAACAGTCACTCTCCCTTAGAATTGCACAAACCAAGCCTGGGGGATAGTCACTTGGGTAGAAATTCACATTTCTTGAGGGAAAGACAAAGCCTTACTTCTCAAGATTGCACAATGTTGTCTTGGTGAGGCAGATTCTGGGCCAAGGCTGGACAAACATGCTGACGAGCAACTGAAAGAAAATGTGATTATGAATGCATGGTGATACTAAGTGTAAGTAGGAGTGAATGATCATGCATGCAAACCGTGAATGAAAGATTTAGAAAACAAAACAACATGCAAGTTGGTGAAGTGAGTCACCGAATCGATGACCATTCATGCAAAACAATTGCACGCATGTGACAACAGCAAGATGCTAACGAAAGATGAAACCATTCTAGTACAAGATAGTATGCATGTAAATGACAATAAGAGTTCATAGAAATAAATCAAACAAAATTCACATAAGCGAAAACATAAAAAGCGACAAAAATACTGCAAAAGACAAGTTAAGATCACTTACTCATGAATAGCTGAGCTAGATGTGTCGAAGAGTCCTCGATGTTTTGTGGGATGTCAAAGCTCCAAGATCGATGTGAAGAAATGAGCTCTGAAGCATCAAATAAATAATTTTGAATCTCATGACGTTCATGCCACAAATCTAGGAAAAAGTGACACTTGGAGGAAAGATTCTAAAACGATATTTTCATGTAAAATCTAGCTGCTAAAAATAGCTCCCTAAAATCCAAGGATGCTTTTTGCATGCTGCTTTTTCTATTCCAAGAAAATGTAGGCCATGCATGAAAGTCAATTTTTCTTGGTCCCAGGTGTAACCAGTCAACTTGACTGCACATGTAATAGTCTGCTCAGTTGGCAGGAAAAAATGTGCATTTCTGGGAGGGAGCTGGGCTGGCTTCCTATGATATTTGCACAATTTCTTGGCAGAACAGTTGATTGTTGCCCAGGATTGCGCAATTCCTAGGCTGAGTAACCCTGCTAGGATGAATTGGGCAATTTTCTCAATGAAGCTTGACTGGCAGATTTGCACAATTCTGGGAGCACAACAGGCTGCCAAACAAAATTGCTCAATTTCTAGAGGGAAGGCTAGTTGCCCTCCAGAGTTGTGCAATTTCTTGAGGGAGCTGCTCATCCTGCAACTAGACCAAGTTCGGAGAAACACCCTGTGAGGGGAATGCAACAAGCTCTCATGGATAGGATGTCATTCTTTAAGAAAATCGTTGAAGCTTGTGTGCTTGACAAGGCAAGACATGCTAATGTGAAACATTGGTAGGGAGGCTCCAAAATGAAGCTAAGGTAAAAATTTTGAGGGTGGTTGTAGCTGCTACAACATGCTCCCATGAGTTGGAGTGATCTGGTTAGGAGGGTATTTATTGGAACAGAGATATTGGCAGACATGGAACAGGAAATGCAGGTTATAAAGAGAAAGCTAAAGGTAGCACAGGATAGGTAGAAGAGCTATGTAGTTCGGAACAATTTGTTCAAGGAGTTCCAGGTTGGGGAATAGGTGTATTTGCACATCAAATCTAAGAAGAGCTCCCTGTGGATTGGATTATGTGTCAGTTTGGCACCACGATTTCGTTGACCCTTCAATATCATTGAGAGGATTGGGTCAGTAGCTTGTCGACTTGCATTTCGTCTGATAGTGAAAGTCCATGATTTTTTCCATGTAACATTGCTTAAGAAGTCTGTTAAGGATGCTGATCATGTGATTGACTGGTCTATATTGCATGTGGAACCATATGGAGAATTCCAGCCAGAGCCTTAGTGTATATTGTAGAAATAGGTGCTCATGCTCTGGAATCGAGCAATCGAGCAAGTTAAGGTGTACTGAAAGCACTTTGGGCCCGATGAAGCTACATAAGAGATAGAAGATCACATGCAAGTTATGTATCCTTCCTTGTTTACCGGTTGAGGCAAAGCAGTTTTGGTTTGGTGTTTTGGCATATGCTTTGGTATATGTTTTGGTATATATTTTGATGATGTTGGTTTATGTACATATGTGTATGGATGTAAATACCACCATGATTTGTGTTATAAATCTCCACTATGCGGTATGTTGTTATTATGTTGTTATGTTGGTTTTATTTTCAACAGGGTTATCATTGATAATACTACATCGAGCTAAGTTATAAAGCTCCATCAACAATATAATTTTGTATAATAGTTTTGTGGTTATAGGTGTTTTTGAACATTGAGGATGATGTTTCCCCAAGGGGTGGGTTTTGTAACATCCCTAGTGAAAATTCCATCTAATAAAAGTAAATAAAGGAAAAATAATAACCATAGATGATGGGACACTTATTTGAAGCGGAATGTTGGACTGAATCCTAGTGATGCTTATCACTTGTGATTGTTTATCGCTAAGGAAATTGGCAAAGGAAATGGCTAAGGATTTGTAAAGGAGAAATGGCATTTTTGGCACATTTATTTATGAAAATAATGGAAATTAGGAGAAAAAGGAGGTGAAAGGTCACAAGTTTCATGTGAGGAGGAAAATGAAGGAAAATAATGGAAAATGAAGAAAATAGAGGCCTCATCCATAAAAGGCTTATGAGGATCAACTGGTAACCATTTTTCAGTTCAGTGTTGGAGCTCTCTCTCTCATACTCTTGAAGACTTAGATTTTTCTTGGAGCACTCTTGGTGGCTGTGGCATACTTGGATTCTTGGAGCAAGAAGGCAAAGGAAGAGAAAGAAAGCATAGGAGGTCATCAGGATCAATAACTACATCATATTTTCTTGTAGGTACCGAGTTGCATGTATGATTTCTTCACTAGTTTTGGCATGGATGGCATATGCATGTGGATTTTTTGTTGTGATCTAGCATTAGCATGAAGGATGGTCAAGATTAACAGTGGATTTCCTATCCTTCTCACTTCCTAGATAGCCATGGTGATTGTGGGTTTACTTTCATTATTTGTTTTTATTGATTCTCATGTTCCCTAGCTTGGGTTTAGTTACTAGTTTTTAGAGCCTTGTGTTAGCACTCCTCAGTGTCCCAAGGCTGAGAAAGGAAGCCAAGGAGGTAACCTCAAACCAACTTTGGACTTGGTAGCTAGCCCTGCCAAATCAGAGAGGGATCTCTCTAAAATAGCCTCATGGCCAATGCAAGTGATAGGAGAATATATGGATTTTAGGCTAGGTATTTAGCACATAAGGGTTTGATTTAGGGTTTCTTAGGCATAAGCACTAGGTCTGAGAACTAGGTCAACTATCCCAGATGATTAGTTGTAGACATAAGATGGGGTGAGGTAGACAAAATCAATGGCACAAAGTAAAATTTTCATTGTAGTATGGTGAGGTGAAAAGAAGAAGAAAAATGAGCATATAAGTATGAATTCATTTTCTTAAAAGAAGAAACACTTATGTGAAAACACCAAACAAAATAGAGCATATTGGTCATGAAATATGCTTTAAAACTTAAGAGATAATCACCAGGAGAATATAGATGGATACTAGAAATATTTAATCATCAAATGTATAAAGAAAACTGAAGAAACAAAGTGCCATAAACCACATCACAAGAATCCCATGAAAATAGCTACAACTGCATATATTTATGCAAAATTGTCTAGTATACTAGTCCAAGAGATGAGCTTCAGGATTCCAACCCCCTTTATGAGTTCATTCTAATTACATGTAGATGAAAATAAACATTCCCCCTCTAAGGGTTCGAATCCTTCTTCCTAGGAACTGATTTCCTACTCCTACCTAGTCACTGCGACATCATAAGTAGTTAGAAACCACTTTCCTCTTTTACATAAACTGATTTGAATTTGACTTGAAAGCATTTAATTACAAAATATCCATTCTAGCCATCATTATAACATTCAAATACATCATATGAAAATATTTTGACACTAATTATATCGACCAAAGTTGAATTTCGACCATGAAACTAAAAAATGGGCCTCTTCTACAGAAGCGGAGTGAAACTTGTAGAAGCGCGGTGTGCAGGCACAGAAGCATAGCAAAAGTTTGAAGGTTGATTGAATGACTTTGGTACTGGTACCAGTATTTTGGGATGTCCTCTATATCACTGAAGCTTGAAAGCAGAAAAAACACTTCTCCAAGACCACTTAAAACTCAATTTGCCACAACTTCTCTAGAAGCGTAGCGTGTGACCAAAAATAGTGGCAGAAAGTTGAAATTTTAGTGTTTTTCGACCTTTTCCTGCAAATCCATGAGCTGACAAGATACCAAAAGTATATTTATGAGATATAATAACCATAAGATACATGTACATGTTTACCCTTTGTCATTTGGAGGTCCGGGGAAAAAGTGATGCCTTTTGCTATTGCATACAAAAACTCAATTTTTTTAAAACTTTACAAAAACTTGTCTCCCTTCCCATTTTCTAGCATGTCTTCAAACAACTAAGGAGGCATCATCCAAGAGATGAAGATTATCTCTCATCCTAAGCTTCTTAAGGGTCTTCATAAGTTTCTTCTTCATGTTATCAACCCTAATCTTGCACACAATGTTTCTTATGTAATAGTGCCTTGCCATATGCTCGTGCAAGGTAGTGTCTTTGTTTGCCTTCCTCACAAGCTTCTCTAGATTCACATTCACTCTCTCAAGCTAATATTCCTTGTTTTCTTCAATTTTAGATACTATGGAGTCATAAAAGGTTTTTAGGGTTTGAGGAGGAGAGGGGTTTTCTTCTTGTTGCCCCTTCCTAGTCATGGCTCTAGTTGTACGCTTCCTTGGTTGTACATGTATGTATTCATCTTGTTGTTCTACCTCAATCACTGCCTCATCTTTGTCCTTAGTTGCCTTGCTAGATGATGGAGGCTCTTCATGTGATTTACCTTGCTGCATTAGGTTGAGCTTCAGTTGCCTATTCTCTTGTTTCAAGAAAGACACCATGAAATTGGCTTTAGAAAGGTCATCTTGTAACTCTTTGTTTTGTGTGTGCTACTCCTTGATAATGTCTGTAGTTGATTTATCTCCATGGTCAATTATTTATTCTTCATGAGGAATCTCTTCATCATTATTTTGCATGGGTGACTCATTTCCATGTCTAGGTGATTGCTCCATTGCTTCTCCCTGAACTTCTTCAACTGTAGCTTCCTTAGGCAATCTTCTATATTGTAACCTAATTAGAAGTTTAGGTGTAGGAATGTCTTTAGCTATCTCAGGGGAAAAAACCAATATTTTCCCCTTCTTTTAGGTTTTGGAAACCTCTACCATGGGCTATCTTTTGGTCACTGAGGGTATGCTATATGGCTAAGCTTTTGTGGTCATGATGATGTAAGAGTGTTGATGCTTTTGGACTGAGGAGACATAGGCAAAAGAGTTGTTGCCTCCAAAAATGCCTCCCAAGATAGATTAACCTGTGTGAGCTGATCAAGAACTATGAATTTGATCAAAGCATGATGAAACAAGCTTGACTGATGGTCTCTCCCTTTACTTTTCACTTTCTCAGTTATCTTAACCAGGCTTCTGCACAAGTAATTGGGTAGGTTTAGTTGTTTGATGGATGTGAAATGCATCAACAACCTGATGTTATACTGATATAACCTGTTGAACCTGCCTTCACAAGTGAAATATTTCATAATCATCTTCATCAAAGGAGTATATTTATCCAAAAAATTAATACAAGGAAAGATATGAGATGAGGTTTCCTTATATTTTGGTTTCATGAACACTTTGTAGTTTTCAATGTACAAATCCCTCCCATTAAACCAAATTTCTCCTTGATTGGGGATACTAGTGGTTGAAGCTATAACCTCTGTTGAGACTAGGAAGTGCATCTCTAATACGGTGGTCTTGTTCTTCTTGAAATTGGTGGCAAATAGACTAGTCAGCCCACAATGGTAGCCCACCTCTTGTACTTTCTCACAAAAACCCTAAGCAACCTACTTTTTCAAATCACCTCTTGATGAACTTTGAAGCATTGATCTCTTGCATATGAGTTGGGTCATATCTTGAGACCTATCTCCCCTTTTTTATTTCTTTTTTTCACTGGCCATGCTATTGGTTTTGCTTGACTGAAAACCCTAGTTTGATAGGGAAAAGGGTAGCGGTTTAGAGTTGCAAAATAGGGAAAATGAAGCAGCGAGTTTAGGGAGGGAAATGGAGGGGATAGGAGTTGGGGAAAATTCTAGGGAAAATTAAGGGGGTAAGGATAGAAGTTAGGGACATAGGACTAGTGAAAATTCTTAGAATGGGAGAGGGAAGGAAGGGAAAAAGTGGAAAACGCATGGAAAACCCAGAAACACAGTAGAAACATAGTGTGGGCTTAGGTTTTTGGGAAAAAATGGCGAGATAGGGAAAAAAAGTATGGGAAATGAATGGGGAGGGTCTATCAAGTGTATACAAGGGTTTTTAGGCAGAAAACATAAGTATTTTCTCCTTGGAAAAAAACAAAACCATGAAATCTTGATAGCATAAAACCCTAAGAAAGGGATTTCATCATTTTCTGAGGAAAATCACTGCATGAGAGGGCTGATGAATGCTTCACTTACTTGTTTAGGAGTGTTAAAAACTTCATGAACGAGAAATAACTCGTTTCTTGCTTGCTTTGGCCTTCAAACTCAAAAACGCAGTGAATGTCCAGAAGTACAACATTCAGGCAGCAAAAGCATAACGAATTGATGGGCAAGGATTTTTGATGAAAACTATTGATGCTCTGATGGCTAAGATGAGGCACAACGGTACAGAAGAGTTCTTGGAGGATGAAATGAACTTTTTGAATCCTTGGATGGTCTTTTAATAGCTTGAAACTCAATTCTTTGCTTTGGTGATGGTCTGACATTATCATGTACTTTGAAAATTGACTTGATGAGGTAGTGTACTGCAACTTTATTACTTTGTTTGGAAATTTTACATATCCATGTGGGGCAAATGTACCTTTGATACCTTTTGTGACAAACTTATCCCTAATTACTAACTCCCATGATGATGACAATGGTGAAGACATGACTCCCATGTAGATTTTGATGACATGAGAAAATGATGACACCTAATGCATATCTTAACCATCATTTGGATCTTTGAACCCTTTAAGTATGCATGTGAATGAATTAATGACCAAAATGATGACCAAGACACTCATTTGATGACCTATCACAAGGAATGATGACATGACCATGATGACATTTTATGAGCTTGAAAATGGAAGGAGTAGTAATGACACCTAGGACATGACTCAAGACTCATTTGACAACCAAGATGTATGAAATTTTATTTGAAAATATAACAATTTATCCTAATGAGCCGATCAATCACATGGAAAGAGTGCATTTGATCACTGGAAATAATGGACAGTAACACCTTGGTCAGAAAAATGATCTAGAGCCCTATAACAGCTTGGGTTGAGTTACTAGTCCCATAGCCTTGGCTGGAAAAATGCTTTGGATCCCTTTTGCGGGTTGAGTTACTAGTCTTGGTGCCTTGGTTGGACAAACACTATGGAGCTCAACGGCAGTTGTGGCTTGAGTTACTAGTCTTGGAGCCTTGGTTGGAACAAACACTCTGGAGCCCTGGATGGCTGGGATAGATACCGATCTGCTGATGGCTTTCTAATGTCTAGCTGTGCAATGGAATCATTGTTTGATGGGTTGAGGTGGATGGCCTCTGGAAGCCCTAGATGGTTTCTGATTGATGTGTTCTATGATACCCCACATTCATGCTTGGAATATGGCACGAGGTTAATGGTTGAATAGAGATTTAGCTCAACCATTCTACGATCGGGTGGAACGTGGAAGTCCCATCCTAGGTTTAGATTTTTCATAATTAATGAAAAGTTATTTCTTCTTGTATTTCTATCTGTATTATGATGGATTACATGTGGCTTATATGGCTATGATTTGATGGATAATTGTCCCTATTATGCTAGTTATTTACATATTTTAGATCAACAACCATATGTGGCTCTCATCATGTTTTTACTTATAATTGAATGATCTATGACTAAATGATGGAATGGAATTTGATGTATTGAGGGATCAATGGTTCTTAGGGATTCCCAACTAAGTATGTGACCCCTATGCTTAGAATTGCTAATTACACCTGTAGATTACACATTTACAATATGTTTGACGAAATGTCTGTCGTGGCTAGTAGGGGTCTAGTCAATGTCTTGAACAAGTATTTTATTTTGTAATGTCAATTCCATATTATTTTACGGATTTGAAGAGATGGTTCAATTATGGGCAGTGACCAGGGCCCTGAGCTTGAAAAAGTGGCTCAAATCTTGGAGTCACGGGCATAGAAAAAGCAAGTTTTGTCTCTGGTCACTGGTAAGTAAGCCAGTGAGAGTGACTTTGGGTTTTTGGTTTCCCTCATGCCTATAGATGGGAGCGAATGATGCTTAAGTTGTCCAAAAGATCAGTGGGACCCCAAGGGAAGTTGTCTAAAGTATTGGATTGGTTCCCCAGGGTCCCATCGCTGATGATTGGTGTTTGTATGGTGTGTTTCCATCGGTTCCACTTCCTTAACGTGACTTAGGAGGTCGAATCATATCGTAGTCGCCTCTCATCACATGCTTACCCTCACTGGCCGGCTGCTTTGGTAGATGTGGGAGGAGGGTGTTACAGTGGTTTCTTCAATACATTTTTTTCCTAGTATCTTATTTTCTAAATTTTAGATTTCAATAAGGTAGTTGGTTTGTAGTGTTTCTCTATCACTGAAATTTGTTTCATTAGTGAACTTATGATAAGTGTTTGTTATATTTGAATGTTTTACATAATTTGAATGTTAGTTATATTTAAATGTTATATTCTTCTCTACCATTACACTTCTCTTAACTAATTTCTCCTCTATATCATAATTTTATTTTTGGAAAAAAACATTTCATACTTTTAAAATTGTCTCACACAGTTAGTGTCGATCAATTTTAGTTCACACAAGTAGTTTCTATGAATTTTATTATCCCATACTAAACTAATGTTTCCTAATATTGTAACTTATATGAATCCTATTTTCCTATATTAATTATATATTACTACAAATGGCTTTAACGGATTAAGCTTACATAACTTTATTGTCTAACAATAATCACATAGTACAGATGGCTAGATTAATAATACACATATTAATATTTCCTCGCAAATGGGTAAAGGATAATTGTCTCAAATAAAATTAGACATCTTTGGATATTTTTTTTACCTATTGTTTTTTGTAAATATTTTCTTGAGAAGTGAACAAGGTCGAGGTACCTTGTGGAGGAAAATATCATGCTTTATTTATCCCTAATGCTAAATCTTGGGACAAATGTTGTAATCCTCAAATATCTTCAATTGTTCGATGACTAGTATCAAAATAATAGCAACTCCCTTATTCAAATTCAATCCTATATTTTAGTGATTGTGGGTGCTTATGAAAAAATGCTAAACAAACTTTGCAATCTAGAGACAAGAACCCTATTCTAAATCTTGAAACTAACATCTCTTCATTGGGCTCCATTATCATTTGTTGTTGAAATATAAATTTGGAAGGATGACAAATATCCAAGATTAAATACGGAGAATGTCTGAGTAACCAACTAGAATGGGATGAAAATCCTTTTCACCTAAGGAATAAATTGATATACAAAACATGCTCAAGAGGGTGATAGTCATAAATGTGTACCAAAAAGACAAAAAACATATTGACAAAACTCAATTCAATCCAATTGCATGTTAGAAGACACATTGTACAAGCTTCACACTGAAGTTCATAGTTCAACAATAACTATAAAGCTTTAAATAACAATTTATGAGGTGAAAATTATTTTACACCAAATAGATTAGGAGGTTGTACCAATTCCCAAAGAATTAATAAATAAATACCTCACTAAGAATATTTTAAGCAAATCAGAAAATAACATGCAGTTGCATTAATTCATTGCATAGCATAAGATTAAAAAATGGTTACAAAGATAACAACAAAAGTAGGTATACCTATTTTTTCTTCATAATGAAAACAAAGCTATCTAGAAGTTCATAGATATTGAGAAGAAAAAATCTTTGGTTTATTAAGAAAATATGCAAAAAATTATAGAAAGATATAGCATCAAATGTGAATCCTTTGATACATTCGCCAATCTTTAACACTTACAATGCATTTGTGGGATATAGAGAAAAAATGTTTAAAGCTTACAATGCCTTTGTGGGATGTAGATAAAAAGTCATCCTATAAGTTACAAAATTCCAACCCCTTCATGGTATTTTGTTCTATCCTTTATACTTTCTTGCATGCTAGCATTCATCCTATCCTTGTGTCCTTGTGTAACTCCTCTCTAAATATTAAAAGGAGGATTGTAAAAGCATGGCTTTTCTTTAGTCTTCCTGAATCCCTTATAGTTTGGTAACCTTCTAGTGGTTCCTCCACGAGGGCTTAAGTGGGAGACAAATACAATACCACGTGGCTTCATATTGGGGGATATATATTGAGGGGAAAATGACATAATATATTGGGGGATATATAGGGGGTAAAGGATTTTTATATTGGCAGGTATAAAAAATGGATCTCAAAGTTAATGAAAAAATATAAATGGGTATAAAAAATGTGAATGAAAAAATGGATACCTACAATATCTAGTGAAACTAGGGGATTTTTAAATTCGGAAGGTGTATTGGATTCATATTGGTTGGGGGTTAAATAATGTGATTTTTAGAGGTATTTTCCAATATATAGTCAAATTAAGGGTATTGTTTAATATGCCATGAACACATGTGATATGTTAGATGTTCATTGAGTGAAGCTCCCGTGGGTTCCTCTTTGCCTAAAGTGTGACAACTTTTGGTGTTTTCAATGCCTTCTCAATGAATAGTCACCAACTAATATCTATAAGCCATCAAATCCAAGTTGTCAATGTCTTTTACAAAATATAAATTCGTGTGATTCAGGAATGCCAACTATCGTGGCCTTTTGTAAAATAGAAATTTTGTAATTAAGGAAAATCCCAGATATATTGCTTGACTAGAGTATATAGCTTTGCTTAGTAATTTCAGCAAATCAACCTCATACCTTGAATCTGTTACCAAATACATAACACATCCACTAATAAACTAATTTTGCAAATATTTCTACTTAGTAAATGCATTAAAGCTATTTTTTATTTTGGTTAATCAAATGCCCTTTGAGGAAAGTGGAATGGATTCCTTTTTCAAAATTTATAATTCATACTTACATCCATTTTGCAATTGTCCAAAACATCTCCAAAATTCATACATAAGGGGAAACGTGTCCTGATTAATCCTTGCTCACATGAAAGACAGAATAGTCGAACTGATTCTGCAAGTAATGATGTGTATGCTACAACTGCCATTTTTAAATTTGAAGTATTTTACTACAGTGTGTTTTTTTTACAAATTCACGTACTTAAAAAGAGATTAATAGGTTATAATTCATTTCCTAACAACTAATTTCGAAAATGGATGTAGTAGAGAGCTCTACTTCGCAAAATATGTACACTCAATATTCCTTATTTAACACTCTCTTCCTTCACCTTAAACTAGCAATTCTACACAATCTAAAGTATGATCGCTGACACTTTCAGGGTACTTTACATGACCAAATCGCTTTGTAGTATACTACTTACCATGGTAAATCTGTTCACGACGTCGAATAGTAATAACAAAATTTCATATGTCATCTTTATTAAATTATGATGTTATGCCAAAAGTAGCCAAAAATTAAAGGAATGCATAGGTCTCCCACTAATTACCATTGGAAATATCATGTTCAAGGTTTTCCTTGGAAATGTATTTATCTGCAATGCTCATGTATTTCTCTTTTATAATGGTCATCATTTATAATAAAGAACAGAACTAGATATTCAACATGTAAAGTATAATCTTTCATTTTTCCTTCTTCCAATTTTTGTTTGATGGATAAGTCGTTAGCACACCAGCCATAGTAATTCTTATTCCAATATTCCAATATTCATTTTAATTGAAATTTTATTTCAAAATACATTTTTAAGAAGGCAATAACAAATAACTGCTTCATGTCATTTCCATCAACATGTGTAAGTGATAGAAATTTATACAATTATTTATTTCTTGTGACTCTTTACATGAAAATTGGAAATATTCTAGATGAATTCTTGGAATATGTAGATGGAAAGATAATTTCATAATAACAGAAGTAAGAGAATTATCATGCGTATGTTTCCTTATGCTTCAATTCTTAAACTTGTAATTTGGAAACCCAATTGGCCCGTAATGTTTGAACTACAAAAACCATTCTCAAGCATACCATTAATTCAACACATATAATGAAGATTGCAACAACTATGATGTAGTATAAAATGAGCATATGCCCTTTGAAATAGTGTTGGTACCTTCCTAAAGCATAAATGGTACCATAATCACAGTAATAAATAGTTTGGAAGTTTTCTTGGACGACGAGAACACTTCTTTTCGTTATTGCCTCTACTATCAAACATGACATTTGCAGAATTATTGTGCTCAAAAGACAATAAAACAAAAGACTAAATCGGCTTGGAAGCCATGTAGCCTACCCCTCTAGAGTAAGAGGACTTCTCCTCTTCACACCAGTACGACATTGAGTCAAATGATGACATGCTTTCCTTGCACGATTCCCCTACCTCAAATCTTCAAGAGCCTTGTCCAAAGAGTAAGAGAACCAAATTTCGACAGATTGAAAAGAAACAAACTTTAATACTGCATAGTTGGGAATGGTGAACTGAGCCTAGGAATCAGCCTACTCGGACTCAGCTAGCCCTGGTTACTCCTCATCTGAATGGATTGGTGAGAGTAGCCAAACTGAAAGGAAAGAAAAGTAGATCTGAAAACCTTCCCGAAGCTAGGTAATACTCTTCTTTTTGTTACTCTATTCCCTCTTGCCTCATGAGATTGAGAAATATGATCTCAATGTATACTCTTTTTTATTAATGAAAATCCTCTCCACGATTTACAAAAAGAATAATGTGATAGTTTCAAAAAATTGAATGTTCACATCTGTGGGTTTCCCATAATCCAATCAATCACCACAGAAAGAGGGAATTGAAAACATTACTATTTGTTTTGAATACCCATTCACAACACCTACTGAGAATTTTAACTTATCTTTCCTAACAAATATTATAACGCTAAATGCTTTGCAACATTCCCAAAAATTGGTAGAAGAATCACACTTACAAAGGAAATTGGCACATTTCAAGATTGAAATGTCCCACGTGGAATTTACAATATATCCGAAAAAAAAAAAAAAACGAAGTAGTTAGGATAGAAAACCATAATATTACTTCAGAATGTGTAACACAAAAACTTTCTCCTCATCTATAACTCTTCCATACTCTCTCAGAGTCTATTGGAGAAAATAATTCCAACCACCTGTTCTAGTATGCTACGGGCAACAATTCTCAGTCTAGGTGTCATAGTCTGTTTGAGTTCATTTTAGTTTAGTTGACAGTTTCACTTTAGTCATTTATTACTGTTGTCTCCAATGTAATCTTATCTAACAAGTTACTCAGTGATGTGAATATTGAATTTTTGCTCCATTTCTTATTTTGAAATTATTCTCTTCTCTTATTTCGGCCTTTGAAATCTTTATAATGGTATCAAGGCACGAGGTTACATAAGACTCCAACGAGAGTAACATTTGAAATTTGTTTGTGTTAATAGAGAAATAAAAAAGGTGGATAGGAGCTCGAGGACAAGAGCGAAGTGGCGGCCCAACAGAAACAGTAGTCACGCTGCAAGAAGATGTGAGTTGCAATTTTTTTTAAAATTGTAAAGAAGACCATCACAGTCCCAAAGAAGAAGACAGGGAGGCTAATCACACCCTTGCATAGAGATAAGGTGCAATGAGAGAGACAAAATTCCAAAAGTAAAACTTTCTTGGTGAAATTTCATGCCTCTGTGAAAAGGTGTGATGAGAAGTCAAAACTGCAAATGCCGCAGTAAAGTCACCACGTAGCATTATCCAAGAAACTACGCATGATGAACAAAAGGTCAGAGGCTCGAGGCATTCTTGACATTCGATTTTCGTTCATCATTCATTTCCTTCACATGAAAGTTGAAGATTGATTTTACTTCAAAGTTTCTTTGCCCATGATATTATTAAAGTTCCGTTAAAAAGTATTTTTTAAAAGAGGATATTCAAATTTCTTCTGAAAGAGGGGGAACAAAATATAATTTGTGCTCATGAGAACGAAATTTTATGAAGTAAAATTCATGTCTTGAGTTTTGTTTTGAAAAAAAAAAAGGGATACATGAGTGATTTCCTTTTAAAGGAATAGTAAATGTGAGTGGTGGACTTTATTGTACTCCTTGAATTTATTTTGAGTGGTGGAGTTTTTGAAGATACTCCCTCTCACATGTGAAAACTAGAGTTTTTTTTACCATTGTTTATTTGTATAAATATTTGAAGGTAAATGCATTTAGGATTCTTGAACTAACATTGTTGCATGCCACCATTGTGGTGAATCATAGTCAACGGTGTGAGAGCCATAGTTGGCAGTTGAATCTGTTTCAAGCTATGCAATAAAGAAGCTAGACCTTATTTTAAGTTAACTATTTTAAGAGTTTGCAAAGGCGTACCCACGAGACAAAAGTTTTCATTGTAGAGAAGCCATAAGTTTTAATTGCAGAGAAGTTGCTATGTTTGTAGGTTGATATGCATTTTGAGTTGTATACAACCAATGATCAACAAATGGGAAAATCCAAGAGGCCGACAAATTTGAAGTAACAACAAGAGCTATTTGAGGTTTATTTGAAAGAGATGGATGCCAAAAGGAAAAAGAACGGATTCACATTGAAATGCATAAAGGAATGTGTAGATGACAACATTTTTCCCCTCATTGCAGATGCAAAGACAACCAAGGAGGCTTGGGATACCCTTTGAGAGGAGTTTTGGTGTAAGGGGGAGTATTCAAGTTGAAGATGAAGGTGGATCTATAGTAGCAGATCTACAACAAAAAGAATTTGGTGAATCCCACATCAATGTGGATGAAAATGATGATGGTATATTACCAACTATAGAGAAAGAGCACATATGCTTGTGAATCACAATCTGCACAACCACAAGTGGATGAAGATTTAGTGAATCTAGCAACATAGTTTTTTCATGACATTGAAGTTTCCATTGACGCACTAAATGATTTGGTCCATCCAGTGATTAAAATTGTTGATGTCAAGTCTAACCAAGAACAATTAGTCAATGATGAGTGGTTACACATGATGCAATAGAAAAATATCATGGATATGATGTTATTTGGTCAGGGAAGCGACAAAGGATGATAAGAAAATGCAAGAGGAGAAATATCTCATTGCAGAGTAGGAAGAACATAATTGATGTGGTTTTTGGAGATGATTTTAAATGTAACCTTGATTTTGAGTGTGTAGATGTTAGCAACAACTAGGAGGAAACAACAAAATTTGAAGAAAAATAAAACTCCTTGAAGCATGGCTTGCAACAACATGTTTTAGTGAAGTCTACATAGAAGTTGTAGTAATGAATGTTAAATACAACATAGCTGATGAAAACAAAAATGACATTTTCATGTATGGGAGTCTCGAAGAGATGAAATTTTATTCTCATCTTATGTTGCAGCAAATTGATGATCAAAATAGTAGTAATGAAGAGCACATAATTGAAGATGACATGTGGCAGTTGTCCACATACAAGAATATTTTTGAATTAGAGGACATGCATGGTCAGGCTAAACAAATAATGGAAGATCTACACCAACAAATGAAGAAACTGCAATTTGAAACCCAAAACAAAAAGGCAAAGTTGTAATTAAGAGGATATATAATGTGGAAGAAAAGAAAACAAAAAAATCTAGCCCAAACATTGATGTAAAAGGTTTTGTAAGCCTAGTTGAGACTTAGACCAACATGAATCCTATTTTAAATTTTTTTGGTTGTAATTAGGGGGGAGTGTTGGAGAAAATCATTCCAACCACATGTTCTTGTCTGCTAGGTGTCACAACTGTCAATCCGTGTGTCATAGTTAGTTTGTGTTTAGTTTATTTTAATTCAGAGTTTCACTCCAGTCATTTATTTCTATTGCCTCTTATGCAATCTTATTTAACAGTTAATGAGTAATGTGAATATTGAGTCTGCTCCATTTCCTATTTTGAAATTATTCTCTTCTCTTATTTGTGCCTTTGCAATCTCTGTCAAGGTTTGATCTATGGCTTGATCTATGGCTCATACAGATTACTGTGAATCTTAAGCTAGAGTACAATGTATATAGTACATGTTCTAAAAAACAAAAAGGGTTTCTAAACCTTGAAAGGGATAATTCAAAGTTTCCAACTTGTAATTTGTGTGTAAGCATAGAATCACTGGAAAAAGCAAGCCCATAATGGTCATCAATGATCCAAAAGAAATTGATCTATAATCCTATGCATACCTTTGAGAGAAATACAAGGCACTTAGTCAGAATTACAAAAGTTTGATGAATAGTATAATCATTACATCTTTATTCAAATACCATATCTCCAACAAATTCACTTTCACAATTTTTCTCTCTACACCATTTTTTTGGGTCTAAACATGAAAATTTTCTTTTGACATATGACAAACCAAACCAAATCCAGCATACATTGATGTGTGCTATATCCTTATTTTTGGTTTTTCTCAAAATTCTTTCTTATGGTATCCATGCAATTTAAAATGTCTATGACATTCATCGTGTGCTAGATGTAAGCATGGGACCTTTGATAGTGTCTATGCATAGAAAAATGCTTTACAAACCTTTTTTTAGAATGAAGATGTAATGATGAGATGAAATATTTCCTTTTGTTGCAAGATCTGTTGCATTACCTCCCTTGTCTTCCTGACATGCTTATGCATATATACTAACTGATATAGATCCTCATCCTCTCATTCGCTAGCATTTGATCCATTCTTGTGCACTAATACTAGTCCAAAAAGAATTTCCAATCCAGTATATTTCTTGAAACTCATAGGTTGTTAAACCCTTTGTTGAAGACAACGTATGCCCTAATAGAAATTAGAAACACTTTGGAAATAGGGGTGACTAAAGAGGGTTCTCCACGAGTTGTAGGTGATTGATTTCTGAAACATTATAACAGACAATTATGATTATTATGTTCATTAACAAATTTTAAGTATCAAGTTTTTTGTTTTCAGCAAGGGTGAGTGTAGCTTGGAGCTAATATTAATCTTAGATAAACTACACTCTTTGTTCACATGAAAGATATTGTTATCAGGTTTTTGCTAAAAAATTCTCTCACCAAAATTATATTTTTATCTCACATATACTTTCCACCCTAAACTCTTTCCATAAGAATTGAATTTTAACAAATAATTCGGTCAAAACTAAACCCCAAACAAATTAATCTACACCTCAATGAAGTAACCTACCTAGCTTGAGTTACCTATCAAGCCTCTTATGACAGCCAACACCAAAGTGACAAGGCATTGCAAGTATTTTATCTCGTGTTTTGAGTCGGCATTTGGGTGAATCACTTGACATTTTCTATCCCTATGTCCAGATAATTGGGAACTCCTTTAAATTAAAATCATAGAATATTCTCTACTCGGTGGGAACTCTGGGGATACAGAAAGATTAAGAGAATGCCCACAAACGACTTGCATTAAAGTCATTACCAAAAACAAGCCACAGGTCGAACTTTGCTTGCATCCAGTCCTACGATTCCCTCATTTAATGAAGCCATCCTGGTGCCATCCTATCTGATGCGACTGTCAGTGGTCGCAAGAGATCGATTAGGTGGAAGGATAACTTGATGTCAATGTATCGCGACCGCTTACGACACTGATAATGCACAGCAACATCATATTGGTTGCGGGAACTTCAAATTATCTCCGAAAACCGCATTAGAAACCTTCGCAATCCACCCGTCAATTATGGCATGGTACTTACGTTGGCATGACTTCATGAATGTTTAATAGGCTTTTAAACACATAATATCGTTTTTGAATCAGTTTGGCATAAACTTTTATGATAGTATTTGGCTTAAGCTTTCAAAAAGCAATAAATCTAAAGAATGCAATAAAAATGGCTATTTATGAATAGTTTTAATACTATAAAATAAAAGAGTCATATAAGGGATAAAAAATTGAAAGGTTTACATAATTTGTAGTTTTGACGGCATGGTTCTTATTTTGACACAACTTCTTGGATTTTTAATAAGGCTTTAACATATAATATAGCTTTTGAAATAGTTTGGTATTCCTTATGATAATATCTGGGATAAGCTTTTAAAGAATGTTATACAAAAGGTTATTTATAAATAGTTTTCATAATATGTAAAAAGGGTTATTTATGAATAGTCTTAATAATATATAATAAAAGAAGGTTATTTATAAATAGTTTTCATAATATGTAAAAAGGGTTATTTATGAATAGTTTTAATAATATATAATAAAAGAGTTTATAAAGGGGTAAAATTTGTAAGGTTAAAATAATTTGTATTTATAATGGAATTTAAATATTAAAATGAAGTTTTTGAATTAGTTTGAATTAATTTGGGTGAAAATTTTTGAAAAACAATAAATTTGAAAAAATTTGAATAAAAATAATATTTACAAATAATTTTATAAAGATATAATAAAAAGAGTTATGGTAATAATAAAAAATTTATAAGGTCTAAATAATTTATAGTTATAAAAGTATGGAAGTATATGATAGTTAAGGACAAATAAATTTTTAACAATAAAATTAATGATTTCAAATAATTTATTAATAATATTTAATAGAAGATAGTTAAGTTTAGAGAAATTTTAACAATAAAGTTAGTGAATTCAAAAAATATAATTATATATGAAAGTAATTTGGGGAAAAAAATACTAAAAATAACAAAATATTTAAAATACTGTTATATTGTTTTTATTTCAAATTTACTTGTATCTACACTACCCTACATCTAAAATTTGTGCCTATATCTACACTACCCTACATTGCTCATAATCTTGTTCAATCTTCATTAATTAACATTTAGTTTTAGAATAATTGAATAAAAACAGACCAAAATAAGATGTGTAACAAATCCCTTTTAAAAGAAAATAATTTAAATAAGTATAGGAATATTAATAGTGAGGATAATTTAAGAAAAAAACATTTAATAAGATGAAGTATTAAAAGAGAATATATATATATATAAAATAAAATAAAATAAGAAATATTTAACTTTACCTTACCGCT
>APFE031506908.1:64891-81661 GCA_000404065.3 Pinus taeda | reverse complement strand
AATATAATCTTAATTATTTAATGATAAACCTTCCATCAACGAAAGGTTACCTCAAACTACCATACTTCAGATACGAGTGCAACTGAATCCGCTGGAATATCGATGATTGTTTTAACAGAGTTTTACTTTTGTAAAATATATTCCAATAAAGTTTCAAACAAATCATTAAATTTTATGTATTTTACATTATTTAATTTCCTGAGATTAAAAAACGCATAGTCCATTAATTTTAACTTTTAACCTTTCCGAGGTATATTTTATGTTTTCTGCCCATTACATTTTATCTAAACGTACGTACATCTTCCACGGACTATTGCTAGTTACTTTATCTATGTAGGTAATTGATAAATATGTAATCTTTAATAAAAAGGTGAGTCTACAGTGTTAGAATTATCTATATGCGTTGAATAACTTAAAGATGATTGACATAATTTGGTGACCCCATTAAGACAATTATTAATCTTGTACGGGAGATCGCTGTCCACGCTTTGGCCATTCCGCACAAATGCGAAGAACCAATCATATCCCAACCAAACGGCCTTAGCCTTATTATCTGGAGGGATACCTGATCAACACGGCCCTGTATTGTTGGTGCAGGGTTTGCTCCACTCTCACTGCGTTTTCTTTGCTCTGCAAAATAAATCTTGTACCCATCTGCCGTTGCCATGGACAAAGTTGGGCTGCATGGCTAACTGTAGCCTTATTATCAGGAGGGATACCTGATCAACACGGCCCTGTATTGTTGGTGCAGCGTTTGCTCCACTCTCACTGCGTTTTCTTTGCTCTGCAAAATAAATCTTGTACCCATCTGCCGTTGCCATGGACAAAGTTGGGCTGCATGGCTAACTGTAGCCTTATTATCTGGAGGGATACCTGATCAACACGGCCCTGTATTGTTGGTGCAGGGTTTGCTCCACTCTCACTGCGTTTTCTTTGCTCTGCAAAATAAATCTTGTACCCATCTGCCGTTGCCATGGACAAAGTTGGGCTGCATGGCTAACTGTATTGTTTTTGGAGTATTTCTGGTTTTGTTTCAGAACCCTTGAATTCGTACAATTCACATCTTTGGGGAAATATTAATTTCTAATGGACTTTGGACCCGCCAGTATTCAGAAGATGGAGGATATAGTTATCATTGTGTTTTTTTCAATGGAATGATTTTCTGTTGTAATTGTTCATCAACTTCGGTCTTTAAAATTTTAGTATTTAGAATCAATTTGTTTTGCTATTTAGAATCAATTTTTCAGTAGTCCTACCTGTGTAGTGGGCTATCATGTTTTAGTATTTAGAATCAATTTGCAGTAGTCCCACCTGTGTAGTGGGCTGTCATGTTAATAGATCTGCAGAAAGCTTTGATGCGGTGAAGAATTGTGATGAATTCAAGCGGGTAGTGGGCTGACATGTTAATAGATCTGCAGAAAGCTTTGATGCGGTGAAGAATTGTGATAAATTCAAGCGGGTCGTTTTTTCTTTTATTATCAAAATTAAAGATAACCAACTACTCGGATCTTTGCAGTTTTAGTTTGTTTTTCGTGGATGTTCCGGAACGAATGCCCTACGGGTGAAGGGTTAGGCATGTGCGAAACGAAGACAAACAGTATTCGTGCACCATCATGTAATAATCACATCACAAGGATGAGATTTCTTATTGGAATAAGAATCCCAGGTTTGTGTGGGTATATCGGTAGTCTATTGACACATAAAAGAGAAGCGAAGTTCACCAAAATTCCCAAACTTCTAATCTACACACAGAAGATTGGGACTATTAATGAACCTTGGTTCTCTTTTATATATGCCAGTGGCCGACTATTATATCACAGAAATTTGGTATTCTTATTTTATCAATTCACAGATCTCCTCTCCGTGTTTGATTTTTACATGATGGTGCAGCAATCCTGTTTCTCTTCGCTCCATACAAACCAAACCTCAGAAACAGCACAAGGATGATGGTATGATGGTATCGTCGCCACAACTTTTCTCGGGTGTTTGAACAAGCCCAAGCCCAGCGTATCCAACTGTCATTGCGTATCAATTTTGTAACCAAGAGTTAAGGGTAATATTCCATAAGCATGTAGCTAGTCAGCAATTATCCAATATGGGATAGTAATTAAATAACAATTATTTATATCTAATGTTTTCTGATAATAGATGAAGTGTTTAACAGAACGGCGGACAGAGAAACTTTCTGCATCTTAAAAATCAACTAATATGAATAATTGCGGAAATTTCGGAAATTTCCAGTCTTAAATGATGTAAATAATTTGTAATTTATATATAAAAAAAATAGTATTTTAGTGAATACATTATTTATATTATGATTGGTATTAAATTTATCAATCATTTTTTATTTTCTATTATAATGTATATTAAATATATTAAATAATTTTTTTAAATTGATTTTTCTTTTACAAACATGTTAAGTTCAAATATGTTTTAATTTTGCATGAAAGGTGGGATATTCTTCTATTTTCATTGAATTCGGGTTGAAGCAATCTATTGTTTTGGCTACTTCTTACCTTTTTTCTATGTTTTTGGGTATGTGTTTTAGCCCAATTGAAACATTACAGAAGTCTTATATTCAATTTCATTTTGTTGTTTTTTTGTGTTGATACAATTCTAGACCTCCCATTGAATGCATTTTTGTGGTTGATTTTCTATGATCTAGGAACCTACCTAATTAGGATTTGAATAATATATTGACTTAACCTTCAAAATACAATCCTAGACCTCTTGATGAATGTATTTTTGTGATTGATTTTCTATGATCTACCGTTGAATGCATTTTTGTGATTGATTTTCTATGATCTAGACACCTAACTAATTAGAATTTATTGATTCAACGTTCAATTATCGCTGGCATGTGGTTTAGGAATGGATTTCCCAAATGATGATTATGCAATATCATATTTGTTAAGGTAAATCTGATTTATTGAAAAACTCAAACTTGTTAGATCCTTAGATCACATGGTTTTTATAACAATAGATCTATTAGCTAGTAGTATGTTTTACTTATTGCTATTGTTATGCTTTTTTTCTTTCACATTGTTATACTATTATTAGAGCCAATGGATGGTGGTCTGTAGAAGGAGGTGTTGATTGCAAATGTTTGTACATTGTATGTTGATGCTGAAGCTAAAATATAGAAGCTCGTTTAGTATTTTTTAGCATATATAAAGATTAATGAAGAGGAGCAGAAATAGAGGTAGCCACATAAGTGAGATATAGTGAGGAGAGCTCGATTAATATTTTTTACAATATATAAAGATTAATGAAGAGGATCGAAAATAGAGGTAGTAGGCAGAGATGTAACCACATAAGTGAGATATAATGAGGAGATCATCTAGAATGAATAGGTGTGTAGACATGAGAGAATGGATATATAAGTTCCAGACAATAGTAACAAAAAATAAAATAAAAATATTTTGGAGATGAAATTTGTAATTTACATGTATCTCGGCATCTGCTATAAAACTTGGCTAGTCATGGAAAATTATTACCTTGGAGATGAAATTTGTAGATTTAATGTATCTAGGCATATAGGTGTAAGACATGGCTAGGCAAGTGTATATGATTTGAAGTTAAAATTGAAGGTGTCATATAAAGTTTTGCAAGTTACTTTATGTCTTATGGGAAATGGGACGATGTTGCAAAAGCACACAAACTGAGTTAATTATTGCATATTTTAACAGTTAAAAATAGATAACATGCAGCATCACCACACAACAATTTGATGATGAAGTTCATTGCTCGTAGGCTACGTCTTCGGGTCTAGCTTCCAATGGTGTCCCTTTAAATTATATGCCTAAATGTTAAAAGACATCAACATAGAACGCTCAAATTACAAAAATAACACTGTCATTGTGTCCAAAACACCCAAAAACCCCTAGGTAGGCTCTTCTTGGGCTCAAAAAGGTCGAAAAATGACCAAGTTAGGCCTCATTCTCCATTTCTCTACTAACTATTATGAAAATTCATCCTTCTTGCAAAACTGACAACGAAACTAGTCTTTGGTGGCCTTGCAAGGAGAAAGTTTACAATTGTAGGTGGCAGGTTCGGCCCACAAATCCACCGATTTTGGTACAAATTAACAAACAGTTAACCGAAACCACGCACCTATTTTTCCACCCACGGTCGGTCACATGGAAATAATATGACTGTGGCTCACAGGGGCTTCAATCAATTAACCTATAACATATCACGTGCATTCGTGGCATAATAAAAATACCCCTAATTTGACTACATATTGGAAAATGCCTTTAAAAATCACATTATTTAACCTGCTACCAATATGAACACAATCCACCTTCAAAATCTTAAGAAACCCCACTTTCACTAGATATTGTAGGTGTCCATTTTTTCAATAACATTTTTTATACCACTTTATATTTTTTCATTAATTTAAGCTCCATTTTTTATACCTGCCGGTATAAAAATGCTTTACCCGTTATATATCCCTAAATATATTATGTCATTTTGTCATCAATATAAATCCCCCAATATGAACCCATGTGGTATGGTATTTCTCTCCCAGTGAGGCCCTTGTGCCATGGTGTATGGGCCACAGGCCACACACCTCCTGGCCCCACTGGTAGTCACATGTCAGTTAATAATATTATGGGTTGGGCACACGGAGGGTGCCAAGTACCTGTCCCTCTCGTAGCTCCCATTGACAGTCACACATTGTCAACAACCATGGGTTGGGGCGTGAGTAGGGTGTCACAAGCCCCACCATATTCACCTTACGTGATAGTGACAAAAACCATAATATGACCTAGGGTGTGCCCGACTAGTCTGACCCTCACCCCAACGACGCCCTTGGTCAACCTTAAATACAACCCGTCGAGCATGGTATAACAAGAACTAATGTGGCACATTGGTAGTGCGGGCAGTTTGGAATATGGATTTCACGGGGTTAAACCTTGTAGAGGCTCACCCAAAGTATAAATTAAAATTTAGCCTTATTCGGAGTGCCACATTGTGCCCTATGATTGGGCCACGTGTCACTCTGTGATTGTCTCGAACCAAATCACCTCCAACCAATCAAAATGCACCATATGCCTCTGTACAACTACGACATGTGTCAGGTCCTGATTTCATCTCTACTACTTAGTTATCCTACTAAAGTCAACACCACATCATCGTACGGACTGCCACGTGGCATCCATACATTTCCCAGTCAACCCTAAAAGTTCAATTTTTTTATTGCTTGTCAAAGACTTCAAAACATAATAACTTCCTCATATGATGTGAGATTGAGGTGATTCAAGCATCGTTGGAATAAAAATGATGAGATCTATTATTTATAATAAGCTTTAGGAGAACTTGATCACTTTTATTTTTGAGCATATTTTTGATCCACTAGATTATTCTTCCCCACTAGAAGCTTTTAGAGCACCAAAAGTCTATTTTTACTCAACAAGTAAGTGAGGGTGTAACTCCATCACTTTCACGATCTCTATTCTCCTCTTCTCAAGTATTGAGCTTTCCTACAACTCATTTAAATATTCAGGAGAAAAATCTTTTATAGATGGAATATGAATATCTTCTTCTTGATCATCAATCATAGGAGGCTCATACAATCTCAAGTTTTCGACATTCACAATACAATAAATTTTCATGTAAGGTGGAAAATCTAATCATAAAGTGTTGTTACCAATCTTCTCCAAGATTTTGAAATGACCATATCTCTTTGGCTTGGAATTTTTACCTTTACCTTGTATTCTTTTCTTGCATATGTATAACCAAACTTGGTCTCCCACTTGGAAATCATTGCCAACCTGATGCTTTTCATGTCTTTCTTTATACTTGGCTTTGATTTTCTCTAGCTATTCTTGTACCCTTTGATGCACTAGTTGAATTTGTTCAATGAAATGCTTGGCTTTGTCAACATCACTATGTCCATCTACTGCAATATATTTACCAAAGATAAAATCCAAAGGGGACTTTGGGAAAAAAATGAAACAAGCTTCAAATGGAGATACTTATGTACATGAATACTTGGCATATTTATAGGCATGCTAGATGTAATTAAAATTCTCATCCCAAATTTTAGGATGGTTACCACAATATACTGGAAGGAGATGCACTACCCTTTTTTTCACTACTTCTACCTCGTTGTTGGTTTGTGGATGAAATGTGGTACCCTTCTTCAACTTGTGTCTATAAGTTCCAATAAACTTGACCAAAAATTCCCAACAAATTGAGAATTTGGAAACCTAAAGTGAACCCATACATTTTGGAAGAACATCTCTGTAGTTTATTTAATTGTAACTTGTTACTTAAATTACATCAACGCACAATTTTTTCTTAAATGATCCATAACAACATATAGATAATCATGACATTTCCTAGACTTTGGTAGTCCCCCAACAAAATCCATAGAAATATTTTCCCAAGGGCAAGAAGGCATAGGATGTGGAGTGTACAAACCCAATTTCCTATTACTTGGGTTGGTAGTAGCACACATGGAACATCCTTTCACATATCTTGAAACAATTTCATTCATGCAAGGCCAATAACAATATCTCTAAATTTGAGAAATTGTTTTGCTTACACCAAAGTGGCCAACAATATCAGAAGTGTGGGCTTCCCTTATCACATTTATTATTTCATCATGTGGAACACATAACTTTCCAAGATGATACAACAATTTTTATGAACATGATAATCCAACTCTTCAGCATGATTGTCTTGACTCAAAGTTGCCTAAACATGTTTAAAATATTAATCTTGAGCATATTGTTCAATATAAATTTCATGCATGATTGAGTTATGCTTAAGAATAATAGATGCATTAATAATAGGCCTTTATAACATATCTGTAACTTTGTTGTATATACCTTTCTTATACTTGATTACCAAATGAAATTGTTGTAAGAACCCCATCCACCTGAAATATCTAGCTTGTTGTAGCTTGGTTTGTGATTGTAAATATTGCAAAGGCTGATGGTCAGTAAGAATAATATTTTATTTATCCATCAAATAATGCTTCCATTTCTTCACGCTTTGTACCAAAGCATACAATTCTTTATCATAAGTTGGATAGTTAATTACTGAATTGGTAAAGGCTTAAGAATGATAACATATTGGCTTACCATGTTGCATCAAAACTGTTAGAACTTGTGTTGTACTGATTTTCTCTTTCAAAGTGTCAAAGGATTTTTGTTTCTTTCCTCCCCACTGAAAGACTTCTTTTACACCTGTAAAAGCATTTATTTTTTATGAAATGAGTGAGAAGTTAGTGATAAAATTTCTCCAATATTGGGTTGCTCCCAAAAAGCTCCTAACTTATGTTACATTGTTGGGTTTAGGCCAATTCACAATGACATCAATGTTTGATGGATCGATATTCAATTCACACCCTCCTACAATATGACCCAAATAAATCAAAGAGGTTTTCCCAAATTCACATTTACACATCTTCAAGTACAAATTTTCCTTTTTCAATACATCTAGAAATTTTTTCACATGCTTCACATGATCTTCACGAATCTTACTGAAAATCAGAATATCATCTAAGTAGACTATGAAAAAATAATCAAGGAATGGTCTCAACACATCATTCATAACTCCCATGAATGTGACAGGTCCATTGCAAAACCCGAACAACATAACTAACCATTCAAACAAACTTGTTTTGTCTTGAAAGTAGTTTTCCAAATATCATGTTCAACAATCCTTATCATATGATAATCACTTCTCAAATCTAACTTAGTAAAGTAAAGAACTTCCTTTAACTCATCTATAAAATCATTAATGCAAGAAAGAGGATAACAATTCTTTACCATGATCTTGTTCAAAGCTCATAAATCCACACACATGCACCATGCACGCATTTATTTGGAACCAATACAATAAGATATCCACAAGGAGATGTGCTAGGCATGATGACCCCCTTTTCAAGAAGCTCTTGAATTTTCTTCTTAATCTCTACATTCTACAAAATTGACATTCTATACATGTCAATATTTAGAAGTGGTGCATCTCGCTACAAGTGAATCTCAGGTTGAATTCCTCTTTTTGGAGGTAACCCTTCATGTTCTTGAAACATCTTGTTATAAATGTTAACAACTTCGACTGATTCATGATTGAGTTTAGAATCACATCTTGGGAAAGTTTTAGATTCAGCAGTATCTTTAACTTTAATCATCAACAACACAAAATTCTTACCAGTATTTAAAAGCCTTTTCATATGACCAACACTAACAAGAGATAATTTCATCTTCTTTCTATGTGCTCTAACAATATACTTAACAATATCTTTAAAAACATGATATTTGTTCTCATGATGACAGAATACGGATTTTCGGTCTACAACTATGGACTCCATAAAACAATCCCGCAAATATAAAGTGGTACAAAATGAAGCTCTACCTCATCTATAAAATTAGCAGTGATGGTGAGTTTGATTTTACATTTTCTTATCTCTTGTAATTTGGTAGCATCACATAGCCAATCCAAAGGGTAAGGTTTAGCATGAGGTGTAGTTTGTAAAATAAGTTTCTTAACAATTTCTTTAGAGATAATATTGACTTGGTATCCACTATCAAATAATGTATTAACCTTTGTATGTTTTGTAATGACCCTCATATGGAAAAGCTCACTTCAATCCAAAGGGTAAGGTTTAACATGAGGTGTAGTTTTTAAATTAAGTTTTGTTGACAATTACTTTAGAGATAATATTGACTTGGGATCCACTATCAAATAATGTATCAACCTTTGTATGTTTTGTAATGACCCTAATATGGAAAAGCTCTCTTCTTTCTTTATCATTTTGAGATTCAATATGCTTGCTAGAAGAACTAGTACTTGCATTAGAAGTTTTACCTTTCATTCCCATGGAAGTGTTTTGGGTTTCATCACCTAAATCAGATCCTAGATCTTGTTGAGTTGTAGCAACAATATTTTGTTTCCCCTTATTGAACTTTGTTGGTTTCATTTCTTGATGTAATTTCCAACAACAATCTTTATAATGGCCTTCTTTTGAACAATTTTAGCAGGCAAGTTTCTCTCCCTCTTTCTTGACAGTAGTATTATTTTTTCCTTTTCCTTTAAACTTCCCCTTTCCTTTGTCTCCAAATTTAGAAGGTTTCTTGCTAGTCCCTTTAGGAACATTATTTCCTATTCATTCTAAATGAGTTGCCTGAACACATACTTCATCTAGATTGGTGGGATTAAACATAAGTACAACATGTTTGAAATAACTGTGTAATCCACCTATGTATTTAAGGAGAGTATCTTGTGAGGAAAAATCAGCACCCAAGATTAAAGCTCTTCTTCTAAATTCTTGTGTGCAACTTTGGACACTCTGACCTTTAGCTTGTTCAAAATTTTTCCAATCCAAAATATCTTTTTGCTTGTAAGCTAATGGATAAAATTGTATTCTTAACTATAAAATTATTCCTTCAAGAGATAATTTTACCACTTTTCTTCAAATCTTCTTGAGTTCTGGCCTCCCACCAGATGAGAGTTGCACTTTCCAAGTGAAGGGAAGCAAGCTAGATATTAATGACATCATCATCAATGTTTTTAATCTTGCAAATAGACTGCAATTTGACAAACCCAATTATTTAACTTTTCAGCATTTACTTCCCCATTGTAGATATAGACAATTCAAACTTGACATCAAGATTAATCAAAGGAGACTTAGCATGTCCTTTTCGAGATGGAGGAGTAGTAGGTTTATGAGATGAAGGAGGTGAAGAAGGTGATGAGTATAGAAGTGAAGGAGGAGGTGGAGATGGAGGCTTTCTCCCATCACCACTATTAGCTTTTGGTTTATTATGACCTTCTCCATGCAACCTTGTTTTCTTCTCATTGTACAACACTTTCACCATCTCATAGATATCATATAAATTCTTTCTAAAATATCTCTCATCCTCAAACATCAACTCTTGTCCTTCTTCATATGCTATGACTAGTGGAGTTTGTGGCCTCCTCAAACCAATTTGAGGGTTTGGCTATTCAAGCACTCCTCCTCCTCTTTCAGTTTAGACCTTGTAATCATTCAAGAAAAACACTTGAAAAATATATCAAACCTTCATACAAACCATGCTCTGATACCAAAATGGTATGAAATTAAAATTGAAGGTCCCATATAAAATTTTGCAAGATAGTTTATGTCTTATGGACATTGGATCGATATTGTAAAAGCACACAAATTAAATTAATTTTTGAATATTTTAACACTTAAAAATAGACAACATGCAGCATCACAACACAACAATTGGATGACATAGTTCACCCCTCCTAAGCTATGTCTCCAAGTCCAGCTTCCAATGTTGGCCCTTTAAATTATATGCTCAAATGTGAAATTACATCGACATATAATGCTTAAATTACAAACATAACACTGCCATTGTGTCCAGAACACACAAAAACCCTGTGTAGGATCTTCTTGGGTTGAAAAAGACTAAAAAATGATCAAGTTAGCCCTCCTTCTCCATTTCTCAGTTAACTGTTATGCAAATTTGTCTTATCTGCAAAACTGGAAATGAAACTAGTCTTTGGCGGTGTTGGAAGGTGAAATATTCACAACTGTAGGTGGCGGGTTTGACCCACAAATCAGCCAATTTTGGTGAAAATTGTCGAATGATCAACCAAACTTGTGCCCCTATTTTCATGCTTCTAGTCAATCACATGGCAACAATATGACTGTGGTGCAGGGGCTATAGGCCATGCGCTTCCTGACCCCACTCTTGGTCACCTATCAATTAATAAGAGTGTGAGCTAGATGTGGGTAGGGTACCATGCATCCGCACCTCTCGTAGCTCCCATCTACGGTCACACATTCTAACAGAGCCATGAGTTGGGGCATCGGTAGGGCGTCACATGCCCCGCCCTCTCCACCTTACGCCAAGGTCAATGAAACCATAATATGACATAGGGCTGGGTCGATCGGGTACACCCGTCGGTCCGACTCTCCCCCCAATGATGGCCTTGGTCAACCTTAAATAGAGCTTGCCGACCATGGTATAATAAGAACTAATGCGATGTGTTGGTAGTGCAGGCAGTTTTCAATATTGCGGTCCTGGGGTTGAACCCTGTGGAGGCTCACCCACTATATAGACCAAATTTTGGCCTTATTTAGAATGCCACATGGTGCCTTGTGATTGGGCCATGGTTCATTCTATGATTGCCTTGAACCAAATCACCTCCAACCAATCAAAACACGCCATATGCCTCTGTACAGCTGGGCCACATGTCATGTTCTGATTGGTTCTATATTTCTCAGTCATCCTACTAAAATTAACACCATTTTAGTGTATAGACTGCCACGTGGCTTCCATACACAACCTAGTCTATCCTGTAAGTTGACTTTTTTGTTATTCGCCAAAAACTTCAGAACGTGGTAACTTCCTCATAAGAAGTTCAATTGAGACGATCTAAGGATCATTGTATTCATAATGATGAGATCTATAATTTGGCGTTGGTTTTGGGAGAATTTGAGTAATTTCAATTTTAGCATATTTTTGATCCCTTGGATCAATACCCCTGCTATAAAGTGTTTGAGTATACCTAGGTGATAGGAGAGGAGAGCATGTGGATTTCCTCAGTCAAATTTAAATAGTAGAATGTTACGGTAAAATTGACTTAGTGACAGAGTCTAGATTGTGAGGTCCATAGTGGATGGTTTCAGGCAAATGGTTTTGGTATCATGTCCTATTAGAACCCATGGATTACATGTGACGAATTTTTTAAAATGTTCGGGATTATCGAGTGTGATGTAGGTGAGTTTAACAAAACACTCACTTGGTGTGGCCACATTGTTTGGCTACTTGGTTGTGTTTAACTCAAGGAATGGTTGTATTTAAGACATAAGATAATAATATATCCATTAGCCTATTTTTCAATTTATGAGCTTTCTAGGACAACGTTAATATGTTTTATGTGTTCTTGTTACAATAAGTTTTTCTAGCATTTCCTTTGTCTTTTACAAAGTACTTTTATGTTTAAATAATTTAAAATTACCACTAAATATCTATATAAAATACCATTTACTTATTTTCTATCATTTCAATGTGAAACTTAACATTCTTCTATAATGGAGTAAACAATTTCTTTCAGTCATTTATATTGAATCTCTTAATAGTTACTTATTTTAATATTTACTTTAAGTGATCAATGTTTTATCATCTTCCCTCTATACATCAATGGATAAATAATTGTACATTTTTCCAATATACTTCATTTCAAATTCTCGTCTTTTGATATTTACTGATATGATTAAATCATTAACTTACAATGAAATGAAATAAACATTCTAGTGTTCTTCTTTCTCTTTGTAAATATTTTGGATCATTTTTACTTTGTGTGAATCCTTTCTTGAATAAAAAGTTATGAATTTGTATATACATGTGACTTTGGAGGTTGTTTGAGACCATATAGTGCTTTACTTCAATACAACATTTTATAATCCCCACTTTACAAAACTTTCTAGTTGAAGAAGGTACAATTCTTCTCTCAATTCACCATTCAAAATGTTGTCTTGACATACATCTATTGTAGGTTCCAATTGTGGTTCGTAGATAACAAAATTACAAGTCTAGTGGTGTTCATTTTACCTATAGATTCAAATGTTTCATCATAATCTAATTCCTTTGTTTTGTAAGTATCCTTTTGCAACCAATCTAACATCAAACTTGTCTATACTACCATCAAAATCAAATTATATATATACACACATTTGATGCTATAGGAACCTTATTTTTAGCAATCTAGTTCATTCTCAACTTTCATTTTTTAATATGGAATCATATTTATTTTCCATAGCATTTATCTATTCTTTATGCTCCTTTTTTTTCTCAAAATCTAAAGGTACTTCGACACCCATGATGTTGGCTTAGTGGGGCCTGACCCAGGTTCGGAAGAGATTTAGGCAAGCAAATCCCAGTACTACTAGCCCTTTCGGCAACAGTCCACGGAGCGCAGACTGAGGTCTCACCCGAAGAAGTATGGGAGGGTGTTAGAACCAGGTTTCCGCACCATGGCGATGTCTAATATGTGATGATTGGTACGTGGTCCAACCTTCACACTTGCTGTGCTACGCGCACCTGCGACACCCCGTGCCCTATGCTACTGTCTTCGAGTGGTTCTAGTCGCTGCGCGACCCGTGTTATTTACCCAAGTCTTCCCTAATTAGTCTTTGTTAGCTAATTACTTAGATTAAATTCACATATAAGCATTCATACGAGTATTCATCAAGTGCGCGTAGTAAATAAACAAAGTAAAAGTAAAGAATAACATCAACATAAAGATTCCAAAACCGATGCACAGAATAAACTTCTCTTTATTATCTTTCAATCCCCAAGTACAAACCTGACTCCACCCTACATGCTCAGCTGGAGTGGTCTGCGCACTCAGCTATAGAGTCCACTAGGCCTCTGCGCACTCAGTTGAAGATCCTCTTCCTACCACTACACCTAATACACCTCAGATTTCACTATATTCTCTAACCGTGCCTTCTCTATTCTATCTATCATTTTCTCCCTTTTTACACTTAGATCCTTGCTCTATTTATACAGTCCCATGGTTCGCGGACCATGGGTAGGCCAACACAACTTTACATTATTTTACAATTCTTAGGGTGAATAACCCTATGACTCATCCTAGACTTTCGCGCTCCGTACCCGCACTTCGTGAAGTCTTACAATACAATTGACCAAAACTCGGGCTTTAAGCCCCAAAACCTACTGTGGGGGATCCCATGCCCAACACATGACTTGACATGTTAAGCATAATATTTGTACTTGATTTGTATTTTCTTTTCATTATTGATATTTAATGCCTCACACCTTGGTGTAGTAGTTACATTAATTGGCATACTCTTATTTCTTGTAGCTTCAATACCACTTTGATATTCACCACTAACTTGTCGATCCACACTTTCTTCTACTTTTGCACTTTCAATTCCTTCAAAAACAACTTTCATTATATATTAACTATTTTCATTGCATACTTGTGAAACATAACATCCAAATTTGTAAAGACTTTCTAGATAAAATCATCATACATTTTGTAAGGTTTATTGCCAACTAAATAACCAATGGAAATACATTGGAATCACATTTGATTAACATTCCTTCTATTCTCTATTAAGATATGGAAAAATTCCTTAGTATGGAAAAATATGAAATGATGAATAAATGATTATATCATTCCATGTTTCATTGAATAATTTTATGCCCCAAGAAATTGGTCGTAATTCTACTTTGTAAATACATAGTTGTACTTAAAACTTTATGCTACAAATTATTAGGGAGATTATTATCTTTAAGCAGGCTCTAGTATGCTCTACTATGGTTTATTATTTTCCCTCAATCATAAGGTTTTGTCGAGGGGTATGTGGAACCATGCACTATCAATAAATTCCATTGTTTGATAGTACATTAATAATTTCATTCAATTATATATTTCCCCTACATATGATCTAAGCATTTTGATATCTATGCCTATTTTGTTTTGAAAGAAATTTATAAACTCTTTCAAGTATTCAAAATTGTCACTTTCTTTCTTAACAAATAGATCCATGCAAACATAGTTATATCATCAACAGATATATAAAATAGGAATGCAAGTGATTTAGTTTACATTGGAGCAGATACCAGTATGCACTAATTCAAGAAAATATTTTTTACATTTGTTTTCCTTATTGGAAATTAATTTCTATGTTATTTTCCTAGTGCATAATCACCACCTTCAACATGCATATTCTTAGAAATTAGAACACCTTTATCTCCTTCTTATGCTATAACTAGATATCAAAATTTATAGATCCATATATATATTAAGTGCCAAATTTCATATGTAGTCACACTTCTAAATAACAAAGCTTGATGACTTTCAATAATAATTGTTTGGTCAATTTAGTGTGATCTAAATTGCTATTTATAATGTCAACCTGGGGTTCGTAAACTGACGAAGTGAGGCGTACTATATGTACTTAGATAACCATTTCCTTAGGCTTTTGTCGTTTTAAGCTTTTTAGTTTGTTTTTGGATTTTATTCTTTTCTTAATGTGTGGTGATGAAAGTGAAGTGTAAAGTGTGTGGAGTGTAAATGGTGATGATTTCTAATCTTGAAAAATGCTCAAAAGAAAGCTTTACAATAACTGAAATGAAACCAAATCTTTTAAGAGAAAACAAAATGCATCAAAAAGCGAACTAATGGCAATGGCCCAGTATCCTTGCTATTGAAAATGAAAAGAAAGCAAAAACTTGGAAAACAACTCAAACTCAAAGTAAAGCAGCTAATTCACACTACTTGAGCTTCTTAGATCTTTTGCCCCTTGGCTCAATCTACCTTGGGGAAGTAATCATGAGCATAACAAGCAATATGATATTTAACTGTTCAAGAAAGTAAATTGCATAAGGAAACTAATCACACTACTTGAATTCTTCAAATCCTTTACCCCTTAGCTCAGTCTACCTTGGGGAAGTAATTATGAACATAACAAGCAATATGATAACTAAATGTAAAAAGAAATGAATCACACTACTTAGACTCTTTTAGTTCTTTACCATTCAGCTCAATCTACTTTATGGAAAGTAACTATGAGTAAGTAATATGACAACTAAATCACACCACAGTTATTAATCTTCTGATCTCCTGCTGATATAGTCATTGACCACAGAAAGAAATCATAAATTGTTAAGTAGTATGATATCTAATTTAGCAGAAAAAGAAATAAACAAATAACAACTTGAAAAGGACAGTGCTAAATGTAAATTGCAGAAAATAAAGGTTAGCAGGAAGGACAAGATGATCACATATGCCAAAAGTTATTAAAGAAAATAAAAGCTTGCCCGGGTCTAAAAGAACCTGCAAAAAGCAGTGATCAGTTTACAAAGGCAAAGATATGAACAACAGAAACATAAAGCAAAACATATTATGTACAAACTAAAGACAAAACAAAAGCATAATGAAACTAAACAAATACTTTACAGGGCTTTAGTATGCAGGGGTCCTCTGCCACTTCAGCCAATCAAATGATCACAAGACTATCTTCAGAAAGGTCTACTCATGTATTCAAATCAGCAACATATAAAACAGTGGGGTGATATAACTTAGCAGCATGCAGAAATTACATAACAGTACAGAAATTCTATGCATCCAAAAGTCTCTTTACAGTGTTTGAAAACACGTTATTTATAATGTAAAAGTCCTACAGTTAACTAATCAACTACTTAGGCTATTAACTGCGTGCCATAGACACGTAGATCTCATGAGTCGAGATCTAGTATAACTGTCGTTATGCTTCTTAAATCCTGGAGTGATTGGTTGTTAGATTCGTTGTTCAAAAACGATCCTCAGGTGCGCTGGAGCCTCCGTGAGCTGGGAACTAGACCACGTATCATTCACGTGCCTTTAACAGTAATGTGCCACCGCTGGACTATTTGGTTGGCCACGCCTTTGACTTTGGTTGACCACGGCCTCAAAATGAGGATTTGGCCGATTCGAAGGGACACGATCCATGTACATGCCATTTGGAGCTTGTCCATATAGCCCGTTCCTTCAGAAGACACCTGGAGCACAACCTTTAACAAAATGGCTGCGGAATCCTGTGTGGGCTGCGGAAACCTGTGCTGGCTGCGGAAATTGACAAGTTTCTGCAGCTGCATGAACAAAAGACTAAACCAAACAACAGACATCAGTATAGTTAGAAAACCATATAAACAGTCCTTTTTAAACTATAATACAATGATTCAACCACTGGATGAGTGAAGTGAGTGGAGTATGAGGGTTAAGAGGGTGTGTAGGAAGGTGCAAGGT
>APFE031506908.1:40431-50896 GCA_000404065.3 Pinus taeda | reverse complement strand
CATTGTGGCTCGGGAGTCATCATCGACTATGGGAAATCCAAATGAATCATCTCCATTCCTATTTCCTCCATTGTTACCTCTACCTCCTCCATTATTTCCTCCTCCTCCTCTACCCCTACCTCTACCTCATCCAAGTCCAGTTTCTCTTTCTTCTGCCATGGTATTTTCTACAGAGACCTCAAAGTTCTCTGGTTCCTCTACCAAGGGTGAATGAGGAAGAATTTCTCCTTCTTCTTTAGGTGATTCTATTTCTTCAATTACAATCTGTCTCCTTGTAGAAGAAAAGAAAGAATCTCCTTCGGATTCAATAGGTAGTATGGGAGAGTCAACTACTGCCTCTTGGATTCCAGGAATCCTAGAGCCAGGAGTATGAGTTGGAGATGATGAAGGTGTCTCTTTCCTATTTCTTGAAGTGGATGGATGTGAAAATCGAACTCTTGGCTCTAGCTAAAAACCTTCCCCTAGAATCTCTTGCTCTATGCATATCATTTTTATTTTTTCTTCAAGTCAGGGTAATAATTCTTTTTTCTGATCTTCCAGATCACTCTAGGTGCAAGAAGAGAGCATACTCAAGAAACTATTAAACCAATAACTTTCTCTTTTCTGATCCTCCAGATCACACTAGGCGCAAGAGGAGAGCATACTTTGAGAGGTTATCAATTTTTCTTCCTTTAAATTTTCTTGTTTTTGTATTTTTTTTTAGAAATTGGCTACCTAATTTCACTTCCCCGGCAACGGCGCCAAAAATGTTTGGTCAATTTAGTGTGATCTAAATTGCTATTTATAATGTCAACCCGGGGTTCGTAAACTGACGAAGTGAGGCGTACTATATGTACTTAGATAACCATTTCCTTAGGCTTTTGTCGTTTTAAGCTTTTTAGTTTGTTTTTGGATTTTATTCTTTTCTTAATGTGTGGTGATGAAAGTGAAGTGTAAAGTGTGTGGAGTGTAAATGGTGATGATTTCTAATCTTGAAAAATGCTCAAAAGAAAGCTTTACAATAACTGAAATGAAACCAAATCTTTTAAGAGAAAACAAAATGCATCAAAAAGCGAACTAATGGCAATGGCCCAGTATCCTTGTTGCTGAAAATGAAAAGAAAGCAAAAACTTGAAAAACAACTCAAACTCAAAGTAAAGTAGCTAATTCACACTACTTGAGCTTCTTAGATCCTTTGCACCTTGGCTCAATCTACCTTGGGGAAGTAATCATGAGCATAACAAGCAATATGATATTTAACTGTTCAAGAAAGTAAATTGCATAAGGAAACTAATCACACTACTTGAATTCTTCAAATCCTTTACCCCTTAGCTCAATCCACCTTGGGGAAGTAATCATGAACATAACAAGCAATATGATAACTAAATGTAAATTGCAGAAAAGAAATTAATCACACTACTTAGACTCTTCTAGTTCTTTACCATTCATCTCAATATACTTTATGGAAAGCAACTATGAGTAAGTAATATGACATCTAAATCACACCACAGTTAGTGATCTTCTGATCTCCTGCTGATATAGTCAATTGACCACAGAAGGAAATCATAAAATTGTTAAGCAGTATGACATCTAATTTAGCAGAAAAAGAAATAAACAAATAACAACTTGAAAAGGACAGTGCTGAATGTAAATTGCAGAAAATAAAGGTTAGCAGGAAGGACAAGATGATCACATATGCCAAAAGTTATTAAAGAAAATGAAGGATTGCCGGGCTGCCTAAAAGAACCTGCAAAAAACACTGATCAATTTACAAAGACAAGGACATGAACAGAAGAAACATAAAGCAAAAACATATTATGTACAAACTAATGACAAAACAAAAGCATAATGAAACTAAACAAATACTTTACAGGGCTTCAGTATGCAGGGGCCCTCTGCCACTTCAGCCAATGAAATGATCACAAGACTATCTTCAGAAAGGTGTACTCATATATTCAAATCAGCAACATATAAAACAGTGGGGTGACAAAATAACCAGCAGCGTGCGGAAATTACATAACAGTTCAGAAATTCTATGCATCCAAAAGTCTCTTTACAGCGTTTGAAAACGCGTTATTTATAATGTAAAAGTCCTACAGTTAACTAATCAATTACTTAGGCTATTAACTGCGTGCCATAGACACGTAGATCTCATGAGCCGAGATCTAGTGTAACTGTTGTTATGCTTCTTAAATCCTGGAGTGGTTGGCTGTTAGATTCGTTGTTCAAAAATGATCCTCAGGTGCGCTGGAGCCTCCGTGAGCTGGGAACTAGGCCACGTATCATTCACGTGCCCAAAATAGTGACGTGCCACCGCTGGACTCTTTGGTTGGCCACGTCTTTGACTTTGGTTGACCGCAGCCTCAAAATGATGATTTGGCCAGTTCGAAGGGACACGATCCATGTACATGCCATCTGGAGCTTGCCCATATAGCCCGTTCCTTCAAAAGACACCTGGAGCACAGCTTTTAACAAAATGGCTGCGGAATCCTGTGCTGGCTGCGGAAACCTGTGCTGGCTGCGGAAATTGACAAGTTTCCGCAGCTGCATGAGCAAAAGACTAAACCAAACAACAGACATCAGTATAGTTAGAAAACCATATAAACAGTCCTTTTTAAACTATAATGCAATGATTCAACAACTGGATGAGTGAAGTGAGTGGAGTATGAGGGTTAAGAGGGTGTGTAGGAAGGTGCAAAGTTGAGGCTCAACAATAACATTCATTGTGTATAGGCCTCTAACTATCGTTCCTTCAACTATGAATTCATAGTGATTTTTTAAACCTTGATCTATGACTTATAAAATTGAGAGTACATTTTTCCTGATCCATGTTATATAAATTTGGTTCAAAGGAAAATATGGAAAATATATATAGGCGTTACCATATCCTTTTAGTTATTCATATCTATCATCACCTAGATATATTTTAGTACTATTAGTTTTCTGATGATATGTTTTAGAATATTATCTATTACAACTAATATAAATATATTCTCTTGAATTTATGAACCTCTAATTACAATCAAATACTTCTATTGATAGGGATACATCTAAAATAAGTAACTTTAGATCAGGTCATTACTTAACTCAGCTTCTCTATCAACAAATTTTTCTTGATTTCTTCTATATTTGGACACATTAAACTTATTTATCCTATAGTCAAAAGAATAGTTCCCAAACATACTACAATAATTACATGTTCCATTCTTTTTCATCTAGTAGTTATCCTTGATGAAACCCTAACTTGATACAAATTGATATCAATTTTTCTTCCATTGCTCTAACCCATGTCCTTCCTTTGTTTGGTTTCTTGGATTTAGCCATAAACGATTGATATCAATTTTAGAAATCTACAGCTAATACTTTCTCCACTTTCCTCTTCTTGCATAAGGGTCCTTCTCAAGTCATCAAACCAAGGTGGTTTCTATCTTGCTACAATATTTTTGATAAATACTTAACATTTATGCAACATACCATTTAATGGTAAAATAACTAAATCACTACTTGATAACTTATCACCATTATCATCCAACTTAAGTTTTAAATCTTCAAATCTAGATTGATAATTGGTAATATTCTAATTTTCTTCTCCTTAAATTGAAGTAAGCTTTCTTTTCATACATTTTAATATCTCCCATGTCTTAGTTGATGTTTTTCATTCCCTTATATAAGGAATGGTAATGTTGATGTCTTCCATTCACTTATATAAGGAATGATAATGTTGTTGATAAACATTCTTACGAGAATCTTTTCCTTTGTTTTTCTGCTCCTCTAATGATTAACTAAGGCTATGAGAGAAACTAGTTTAGATTTTAATAAACTCACAGTTTCCCATGTAATCTCCAAATTTATATAATTCAATCCATCCCACTTATTTTACTTCATTTAAATAGGAATCCATTATATTTCACATGACTAATTAAAAAATAAATAGAAGGAGCTCATGTGGAGTATCAATTATCTCAAATTAACCAATTGTGCTATCACTCCACCACCATCATGTACTCTTCTCACAAAAGAAACCTCTTCTTCACAACCTCTCACATCAAGCTCTAATTCAAAAATAAAAATCACACACAACAAATAAACAAAATGTAGAAAATGGTGGTTCTCTGCATATATATTTTTAAACAACTGCATAAACATGATTTATTATAGAATAAAAGATATTTCAAGACATGATTTGAATCTAAGATATACTTATCTAACTAATTTAACTAAATACTATAATTATTGTTACTATTTAACTCTATCAATTATTTGTCAAATTCAAAAATTAGCAATTTAATGACAATTACATCATTTATTCTAATACAATTACTAATAATATCATATAAAATTAATAATCTAAAATTAGTAAATTCTAATAAAATAATTATTCAATTATTTGTATAAAATTCTAACCTAAAACTCTTATTTTGGTCAATTTAATTTGAATCATAACTGACTTTCAATCATTTAAGAAAATTGCAACCAATCCCAACTATCCCGTGACATGATAAATCCATTATCTAATATCATGTGTTATCATGTCATCGACCAATGCAAACTGTCTTTTTTTACTTCCAAACATTTTGAATTGGGATTATGAAAAGATTTAGTATTTAATGTTCAATGAAAATTTAATTCCTATACCTCGAGTACCTTTAATTCTTTTAGTGATGGTGTTGATAGCTATGTTCTTGGTTTTCATTTGTCGTGGTTTCAATTTGTTGTTTCAAGACGATTAATAATACATAATGTAAATGTCCTAGTTTTCCCTTGTTATATCAAGGGGATTTATGCCACCTTATATTTCCCTGGTTATTTCAAGGGGATGTATGCCATCAAAGGGGATTCATAAGATGACATATTATAATTAGATTTTTTTATAAAAAAAGTTATAAAAGCAAATCACTACAGATGACTAATTTTTTAAAATAATAAAAATTTAAAAAATATTTGTTTACCTAAAATTTTCTAAACCTCTCACAGAGCATAAATGGGAAGAAGTTTAAAATAAAAACACCTAAAGTGTTTTCAGGAAAAGGTCTTAAAACAATGATTTATAAATATTTTGATTCCATCTACATGAAATCAAATTCTATCACATTTTTACTTTCCCTTCCACAAATGGTGCGAGTTATTTAAATTCAAACAAAGCAGAAAAAGGAGTAGATAAGGCATTAATGTATACGTGTCAAGTTACAATGAGATGAGAGGTGCTTGAACATGGAGTTAAGCTCTGAACCTTGAGCTTTGTTAACTGAAATACTTAAATTTCTTAGCTGTCATACCTGGTGGACGTTATCACCATGTTTATCACCATGTTGTAGGAATGTAATGTGAACATTTGAGCGTAGAACTTAAAAGATTTATCCCTAACTAGTTTCCAAATAAATCTATGTGCTAAAGATTGCTTCTTACACAGTCGTTTATAACCTTGTGGAATGGGTTTTGGATTTTTACACAGTGATTTTTCTAAAGGAAAGGAGTTGTGTTTAGTGTGATTTTTTTGATTTTTTGGTGTTTGAATTTGGGGAAAAATTTGAGATGAAATTTTGACTTATGTTATTTAAACTAGTTTTCCTGAAAAAACCTAGGGCATTTCTATTGTGCAAAGAATACCCATCAAGCTTGTGATTTCAATAAATTCCAGCCAGATTTTAGAAAAATTAAACAGAAAAAATTCACTGGAGAAACTTCCAAAAAATCACACTAAAAACAACTCTTTTTCTAAATAAATTGCAAAAATTCAATAAAATATTTTGTGCTCTGTAATATCTTATAAATTATTTCCCAGCTTATTCCAACGAGTAAGACACCGAAAAAGATATGGACTTGTTTCCATCACTATGATACGCGAAGAATTTCACTCAAAAGTATGGTGATGAATAATTTAACTCAAAAGATCCACTAAGTGTTACTTAAGGAAAATCAAGGGCCTTTCATCGCTGAATTTGACTGGAGCATAAAATTATGATCTTAAATGACTTTGCATTTTATTTTTTTAAAAGCCATTCTTTTTGTTTAGTTTTCAAGGTTCTGGGCGTTTATTATTGTAAACGTAATTTTGCGAATTTTTTTCATACCATGCGTGAGATAACATCAATGAGGAGATGAATAAATATAAATGCAGAGTAAAAAAAGTCATCATTGAAAACGCTAGAAAGTGAATAAAAAAGAAACAAGGGAGGTGAGAAGTATGACCTGATTTAAAAGATACAGAGAAATTAGAATAACAAGGTAGTGAAAAAAACAGACAATATATAATTATTGATCATGGGAAGATAATCTATATAGAAGATGGGATATTATTTATAGAAATGAAAGAGAAGAAGAGATATCAGAGAAGATGGTTGTGATGAAAAGAAGCAATAAGATTGAGGAAAGTGACGATTGAAGGGATGTAGAGAACCAAGAAAAAAAATACCTGGTCCAAAAATAAATGATTAAATGAGATAGATGAAAAGGAAAAAGAGATTATGAGATAAGAGATAGAAGGTGCGATAAGGGAAGATTAAAGGAAGATTTAGTGCTTTGGACTGAGAAAAATCATAGGAATTTGGAAAGTATGGGAAAGGCTTAGGGGCCCTAGCAAGATTCACTCAAGAGAACAAAAGTGAATGGTTTTGATAGGAAGTTTGCTAGGGAGCACTCCTTGGGAAAACATCTAAATCTAATGAGAGATGTGCATGAGTTAAGTAAAGTACGTGTATATCAAATAATTTGAAAATGGTAAAAAAGATTTTGAATATTTTTATTTTTTATTTTTGTGTTAGAATAAAAATGGTTTATTATTTTTTCCTTAATATAGTTGTATTTGTTTTTTCAAAGAGATAGAAAGAAAGTAAAGTATGTATGGATTTTTTATTAAAAAATGAAATTACCAATGTGATATCTAATTCTATAGTACTTTAAGTTGAATTATTATTACATATTTATTTATTTGACACAATATTTAATTAAAATTACCAAATCATTAGTTTGGTGTGTAATATATAAATTAAAGATTAAGTAAAAACATTTTTAACTTTTTATGAATGAAATTATAAACAATAAAAAAAACTTGAATATAAATAATCATTTATATTAAAATTAAAATTGCAGACAAGTAAATTAATATACTTTTGGGTTAATAGATTCTATGTTTTAATATTATTTTAAATATTGGACAGTAAATTTATTTATACCTATAACTTTGAATATCTTTAAATTATTAAAATAATTTTTTGAAATCTCTCCATACGAATTTTATATAATTTTGCTTTTTTTCCTCCCCAGGAAAAAATAAAATTATTTTACTTTTAATTATTATTTACCTCTTATATATATATTAATAACATGAAATATTAAAATTTATTATTTAAGTTTTATATGGAAATATTTATAAAGGTAAATATAAGATTTAATTATTTATAGTTTTTAATTAATTTTTTCAGATATGGAATCAATTTGTTTTAAAGGCTCTTAGAGTGAAAGCTAAATATACCAAGTCCCCTTCATATTAGGTTGTAATCTTAAAAATGAATGGAGCTAGCACAATCGCACTGAGATTATTAATATTTTTTATTGTTTTACATTAAATTTAATCAAATATGTATATTAAATAATGTGTTTGTACATTGAATACTCACTGAATCACACATTTCTTTCATATTGAATTATAAAATCCACCTCTCAATGCAATAATTATTTAATTTTATGATTATGACTCCATTAAATATTAAATTAATTTATGAATAATTTTTGTTTTCGTTAGATAAAAAATTTATTTATATAATTATGAAAATCTCAATGTGTACTATTTTATATTTTTTTCCAGAGTTAAATATATGATTTTATATATAAAAGAAACATATACTTTAATTAGACATAATTGAAAAAAAATTACCATTTCAAATTTAATAAAAAATAAAATATAATTGCATATTACAACAAAATTTATATATAAAAAAATTTATTATAAAATAATAAAATTAATGCCCTACCAAATATATTAAAATTTGAAAACTTAAAAAATATTTGAAAGTGTATATTGCACCAAAAGATATACTTTACTTAAATTTGATGTGATATTTCCATGTCATGGTAGGTTGACTTCTTTTGAAATCATCAAATTAAAAAATAGAAAATGACACATATCTTGCCAACTTTATTACACTAGATTAGGTAGACCTATCTACTTAGTCATAGGTATCCAACTATACGTTTTGATTAGATTTGGTGTGATTTGTTTAGATTTGGTCTAATATTTTTATTGAAAGATAAGCTCGGTACCTTTAAATGGTGGAAAATGACACATATCTACTTGCCCTGGCCAACCTTATCTAGTGGACGAATAAATCATTATTCCGATTTCGTCGTCTTTCGTTAACGTTGAGAAGACAATTTAGTGGCTGAATACTTTGGCTAAAATTTATTTAGTGGGCATCATATTCTGAATACCCTTTCTTGGAAGGGGCCTCGCAATAATTTAAACGGAGAAAAGTTGCGTATATATTTCCTATAAAAAAATTAAACGGACCTCGCGATAACCCGAACAAAGAAACACTTGAGGCGTGCCATTATTATGCTGCCATTGCGATGGAGAGGATCACCACACAAATTCTAGGAACAGGCGGAAAATAATTTGTGAAAAAACACAACTTGATTGTCACTTTAACAACTATAAAGTATCTTTAATTATTCATATTGTACAATGGAATGGTTGTTTGTTCTTCCTATTTTAGATTTTATTGGTTAAAAAAATTATAATTTTTAGACTTTAAACGGTTATCAATTTTCGATTTTCATATCTTTTATCAAATGATTAGAATGTTATAATAAATTGTAGAGAAAATAATAAAATAATAATATATTCCAGTAAAATATTAGATAAGTAACGGGAAATAATTTTTATACAATATTTTATATGTTTTATATGGTACTCAATATTTATAATGTATTAGTATATTAGTTTTATTATTTTGATTAATTTTTTTTAATAAATGTATTTTTTTTACTTATTTTTATATTAAAGGGTTGGGTGTTGTTTGTGAAATTCTTGTTTACTTTCATTTTTATTTTCAGTGATTATGTCTATGTTTTGCATAGTATTTTTCTTCCAAGATATATTATATTTTTCATAATATATCTCTCTCACCCCAACCTCACCTTGAAGTGGGGTGGGGTTGTTTTTGGTAATATCTCCTCCTAACTCCACCCTCACTCTTAGATGGTTTTTGGGGAAGATATTATGCTCGATGTTTTATGCAAAAAATAATATATGAGGAAGATATTATGCAAGATATTTTATGTAAAAAATAATATGTTTTGGATAATATCCAAAAAACGAACAAAGAGTTGTGCGGACACACAAACAAATATATTTAATTATTCTAAATCACACAATTACATCAATGTATTTAATGTATTAATGAAATCCAACCATTTCTAAAATGAGGGATTGTTGTTGAGAAAAGATCTCAATTGTCAAATCAACTCAACAAACCAATCTTACCTATTTGATAAAATAAGCGTTATTTCCAAGTTCCCCCCTTAACGTTTATGTTATTACGTAAGTCACAAATTACATATAAATTATAGCAAGTCTAATAGGTTCTTCATTAGTAATTATGTTCATTATGGGATCTGGCAAACACTACTCTTTTTCACCACCACACAAGCTACCACTTGATCTTCATTTGAAGCATATCCACCTCCAACCATTGTTGAGAAACTTTGCAGAATTGACATTTCTTAACTACCCCGAAGAATAGCTGAGATATTGATATCTCTATGGACAAGTTTCCATCCTAGTTGTATGCACCAAAATACACACTTCCAATTATATAGGTAACATGTCTAAATACAAAGCTTATCCAATAGTCAATTATGCAACTCACCTTTCTTCACACACACATACACACATTGATAAATATTATAACTGATACCTGCTTTAGAAAAGCATGATAGGTTATGTATTAAATTCATTATCACTATCACAATCTGAGAAGTACTAAAGGTTGGCTTCTTGCAAGTCTTCAATAGTAGCTATGTTAATTGATTCCTTTTATTGTCCATTTAAAAGATCTATGGCACGAGTTTTACAATTGAAGGTTGTATGTCCATGTTTTCGATAGTAAAAAAATTCAACTGAGCTCATGTGTCATTTTATCATGTGAGTTGTCCTTTGTTTTACATGATTTCATCCTCTTTTCTTCTGCTAAGAGTGTTGCAATCGTTTAATCTCGTGATCGAGAGGAAAATTAACCTAAGGTAAAAATAGCATTATCATACTTTGAAGATAAGCTATTTAACAACATAGCCTTATCATCTTCTTCTACTTTACCTCGATTTCCTCTAGCTGCCTTATGAGTGATTTTAGATCATTTATGTGTGTAGACAATGATACCCCATTATGCATTTTTAATTTGAATAATTTCAATTCCAAAGAGAACTTTGCATTCACGGCCTTTTCTCTAAATATGTTACTTAAGCGTTCCCATAATTGTGAAGAGGAGTT
>APFE031506908.1:1326-26216 GCA_000404065.3 Pinus taeda | reverse complement strand
TTTCCATTATTTTCCTTCAATTTCCTCCTCACATGAAACCTGTGACCTTTCACCTCCCTTTTCTCCTAATTTCCATTATTTTCATAAATAAATGTGCCAAAAATGTCATTTTGCTTTTCCAAAGCCTTAGAGATTCCCTTTTCCAATTTCATTATCCATAATAAACCAAATGAGTACCTCCTAGGATGTCTTGCCCAACATTCAGCTTGCAATAAATGTCCCATCAACCTTGGTTATTATTTTTGCCTTTATTTACTTTTATTACATGGAATTTTCACCAGTGATATTACAAAACCCTCCTCCTTGGGGAACGTTGTACTCGGCGTTAGACCACACCAAGGCCTCAACAAAACCACTTAAAATCAAACATACTTCCCGTGGAGCTTTATAACATAGCTCGATGCAATATCTACACTGATCACCCTGTTAAAAGAAAACCAACATAACAACATAATAAAATGACATCATAGTGACAATATAGCCATACTTCTTATTGGAGCTTTATAACATAGCTCATGATGGTACTAACATCCATATACATATGTACATATACCAAACATCATCAAAACATATACTAGAACATATACCAAGACATATACGAAAACACCATACCAAAACTACTTTCCCTCATTATGCAAACAAGGAAGGATACATAGCCTGCATCTGATCTACCAACTCCCATGTAGCTTCATCAAGCCCAAAGTGGTTCCATTGCACTTTAACTTGCTTGATTTGTCAATTTGGAGCATGAGTACCTTTTTCTGCAATATACATTGAGGTTTTGACTAGAATTCTCCATCTGGTTCCGCATACAACATAGACCAGTCAATCACATGATCAACATCTTTAACATAATCCTTAAGCAATGATACGCGGAAATCATCATGGACTTTCACTGTCGAAGGTAGTGCAATTTGATAGGTTATTGGCCCAATTCTCTCAATGATACTGAAGGGTCCACAAAACCCTGGTGCCAGCTTGGCACATGATCCAATCCATAAGGAGATCTTCTTCAGTTTGACGTGAAGGTACACCTATTCCCCAACCTAGAACTCCTTTAACAACTCGTTCCTATCTGGAACGCTCTTCTGCCTATCTTGTGCTTCCTTTAGATTCTTCTTGATCACCTGCATTTCATGTTCCATGTCTGCCAACATCTCTGGCCCTATCAACACCCTGTTAACTACATCACTCCAACTAATGGGAGTGTTACAACTCCACCCATACAATGCCTCGAAAGGACTCATCCTCAATGACTCCTGATAACCATTGTTGTATGCGAACTCTACCAAGGGGAGATACTCTTCCCACTTCTATTGTTGATGTATCACATACATCCTCAACATGTAATCCACTATTCTATTCACCCTATCTATCGATCCATCTATATGCGGATGATAAGTCGTGACGAAGGAAAACTTTGTGTCCAAACCTGCAAATAAATCCTTCCAATACTTGGATGTGAACTTCACATCCTTGTCTGACACAATCTTCTTTGTAACACCATGCAATCTGACCACATCTTTGATGAATACCTATGCCACATCGCTAGCTGAGAATGTAGACTTCACCGGAATGAAATGTGTAACCTTTGTTAATCTGTCCACAACAACCATGATGAAATCATGTTGTCTCACTGTCTTAGTCAACCATGTGTTGAATTCCATGGAAATGACTTTCCCTTTCCACTCTAGAATCACAATCAACTGTAGAAGACCACCTGGATGTTTGCACTTTGCCTTCACTCACCGAAAATCAAAACACCTAGCCACAAACTCTATTACTTCCCTCTTTAGATTCAACCAATAATAATATTCCTTTACTGTTGTAATTGTATTTTGATAACCTGGGTGACCTAAATAAGGTTTTGCATGAAACTCTCCCAAGATCACCTTTTTGAGCTCATTGCTATCACACACGTATATCCTATCTCTGAATCTCACCAATCCATCCACTGTAACAAAATAATCTGTACCCTGTGCACCAAAACCTTTACCTATACCTATTCTTGTACCTGTAATGCCACATGTACCTGTACCACTACATGTACCTATACATGTACTTGTAATATCACCCATACCTATACCATCACCCTACTATAACATGTGCACAATCTCCATATACCTGACATCCTACTGACTTTCCTACAAGATCCTATCCGATAAGTTTGTCCCGTAGGAGCTCATGGTTGCCAAGTAATTTACCTATACTCACCTGCTGGGAGCATCTGCCACCCTCTTCTCTTTACCTTTGCTATACCTGATCTCGAAATCAAACTCACTAATCGTGACCAACCATCTAGCTTGCCTGGCATTCAGATTGAACTGGTCAAACAAATGCCTCAACCCAATATGATCATTCATCAGTACAAACCTCCTGCCAAGAAGATAGTTCCTTCACATATTTAATGCATGTATAACTGCTGCCAACTTAAGATCATGTGTCCAATAGTTCTGCTTGTGCTCATTTATTTTTTGTGATTCATAGCATACCACTTGTCCATCCTACTCAAGGACTCCACCAAGTCCTCTCTTGAAATCATATGTACATACTACAAACTCTTTGTCTAGATCTACAATCTGTAGCATCAGTGCATGTGTCAAAAACTGCTTGAGCTGCTCAAAAATAGCCTCACACTCCTCTATCTACTCAAACTTCCTACCTTTCCTTTGCAATGATTTCATAGGATAAGAAATCTATGATACTTTCCTGATGAACCTCCTATAATAGCTTGCCAAACCCATGAAAGGTATCACCTCATCCACACTCTTCGGAGCTACCCACTCCATGATGGCTCTTATCTTCTCTAGATCTAATGCAATGCCCTCCTTGGAGATCACATGCCCCAAGTAATGTACCTTAATCTGAAAGAAACTACACTTGCTAAGCTTGTCATAAAACTAATGCTCTCTCAACAACCTCAACATTGTTGTTAAATGCTCGACATGCTCTTCCTCATTTTTAGAATATACAAATATATCATCAATGAACATAATAACAAACTTATCTAAATATGGACACAACACATTATTCATCAAGGACATGTCACATAAATGTAGCTGGAGCATTAGTTAAGCCAAATGGAACTACAACAAACCCATAATGTCCATACCTAGTCCTAAACGCAGTCTTGTAAATGTCCTACTATTTGATGTGTACCTGATGGTATCCCGATCTCAAGTCGATCTTGGAGAACACTATTTCTCCTTTCAGCTGATTGAACATGTCATCAATCCTTGGTAATAGGTACCTGTTCTTGATGGTCACTTTTTTCAACTTCCTGTAGTTAATGGATAATATGAGAGTTCCATCTTTCTTCTTCACAAACAAGACCAGTGCACCCCAAGGTGATACACTTATCCTAGTGTATCCCTTATCCAACATTTCTTTCAATTGTAGATTTAACTCAACTAACTTAGGTGTTCTCATCCTGTAAGGTGCTTTTTATGCTGGAGTTGTCCCTGGCACTAACTCAATAGAAAACTCTACCTCCCTGTGAGGTGGAAACTCTGTAATTTCCTAAGGAAATAGATACTGAAACTGCTACAAAACTGGGTACCTTCTCAATTCATCTATATCCTCAACCTCCTTACCATGATCACTAGAAATGTGTATTGAGAATAACATACACCCTTTCCCATGACTACGCTTTGCTTGCATAGTTGTCACCATCTTAATTGACGTGGATTTCTTCTTACCCTTTGTAATCACCCTAAAATATTTGTCTCTAACCTTTGGAAAGTTGCCTTGTTTCTAGTCATAGTCTTATAAGTTTTGAGTCATCTCATCACAATTATTATCATTCTCATTTACAAACCCTTCTTCTAGTCATGGTGTTAAAGGGTCTCTAGGTCATTTCATGCTTTAAGGGTTAGGTCATAAGGTTAGAAGTCTTTTAAGGTCATATCTCTTTTCCAAATAAAGTTTGACAGCCTCATTCCATGTCCTAGAAGCCTTACCAGGTGTTTAGAATTCATATCTAACATCATGTTGGAAATATTTTGAAACTAGCTACGAAATCACTGAACTAGGAGTTTTCGTAGTGCGCTACGAAATCCCTGAAAAAGCTTGTTTCAGCATAAAAAACTCTGCTTTCTGCGTTTACTAGTCAACTTCCAGAAGGGTTCTTGAGCAGCTGAGAACACAATTTTGAAAACTGAAAGAGGATTTTCGTCCTAACATACCAAGCTACAAAAACCTCTTTCCGTTTCTTGAAATACGTTCTGAGGTGGGAGGAATTTATGGTTAAACTTGCGCTACGAAACTGCTGAAAGTCAAGCTTGGTCTTCTGGTTTTAGCAGTTTTTTCCAAGATCAGTTTCTGGTCACATGAAAAGGTATTTTAGAATTCTTAAGGAGGTTTCTCTTCATCAACTCTCCAGATACAATAAAATATCTTGCTTTCTCCATAAGTGTTTTCAGTTGGGAGATAATAAGCTTTCTTTGAAACCCAAAATTCAGAGAACATATTTTTCCTGTTTGACACGTGTTTTTCAAGGATAGATTCTGGACAGTTGGAGAAGTATTTTAAAAAAAAGAGCGATTTTTTTGTTTCAGAAATCATGGAATACAAAAACCTCATTCAGTTTTGAAAAATGTGTCATTGATGAGGAGAGAAAGGCTCTGTCCCACGTGCCATTTTCAGGGATCCTAAACCTAAAAACAGGGAAACATGTTCCCTGATTTCTAGGGTTTGTCTTCAGCAGTCAGATGACCACGTGGGAGGCTTCATAAAATTCGACTTATTGAGGTTGCAAGTTGTCAAATAATGCTTTAAATTCTTAGATAAGGTTGTTGTAATCATGATAAGGAGTTACACTCCTAGTTGTATTAGGTCTCTAGGACTGCTAGTTAGGTGTCATTTGCATTTAATAGTTAGTTTTAAGTATCAATAGGTGTCATAGTAGGATGAATTCGAATTTCCCTCATGCTTGATGAGGAATATAAGTTATGTAAAAAGCTCTATATATAGAAGAATATGTAATGTACAAAGCGTGGGAAAATTATTCAGAAAACTCTCATATTTGGCTTTATGTAAAGACTCTGTTTTTAGTAATACGGTACTTTGGCTTTGCTTCTCAGGAATCAGAAGGAATTCGATGCTTTGAATGTCTTGTATTTTTCTCTTCCTATTATCTATAGTGTTATGAATGTGTGATTACTTAGAAATCACTAACAGTGCTCTAATTTCCTTCATGCATTTGTAAACTGTGTTGGTCCTATGTGTTTTTGGTGTATTCTACATGCATTGAGTTCTAAATGCTCTGACTTCTATGTAAAGCTAACCTTATTGTCAATACTGGAGCATATCTGACTCCATAATCCCAATGGATACTTCCTAATTGTGTTTCCACCACTCACATTTTTACATTTGTTTCATAAGAGTTAGCCATCTTACTCATACTCAAAAATCATTAATCCTTTGAGAGAGCCCTCTCAGGTTGAGGAGGCTAAGCCTCAGCCAAAAGTATGTTTGAAATAGTTACTTAAGGTCTACCTGATTAGCAGCCTATCAGGAACTGATTTTGAGATAACACTTTGGTGCGTCTACTGGGAGCCTGAAATCTATCCATTCCCAAAATAAAGAAGCTGAACTTCTGAAGGTAGCAGAAGCTCAAACATCTTTTTGAGGCTGCAAAACTACCTTGGCGACTCCACACATCAAATAACAAATTGGAAGGTGACTCCACTGCTAGAAGATCAGTAGCTTGAAGAAGTTTCAAAATGAGTTCCATTGCAAGAATGAATGCCAGGTATGCCCCTATGAATCGGTCTCATATCCCTATTTTTCCAAATCCTATGCCGAAGGTTGATTGCTTAGATGATCTTCCAATATTCAAAGATGAAAACAAGGACAATGTTGCTCTTCATTTTGTTAGGTTCCATATGCATGTACACAATCTTAAGGTTCAGTTCCTTGAAGATTGTCTCATGAGGATGTTTATGACCACATTAGAAGGAAAAGCATGGTCTTGGTATAAAAGCTTGGAAAATGGTTCATTATATTCTCTTTCTGATTTCCATGATGTATTCTATGACATGTATAAAGAGTGTCATCCCTCCTTATTGATGGTCAAAGATTGTTGTAAACATTGTACAAGTTTTATTCAATATTTGGAGGATTGTTATGATGATGTTGAGTTTATGGATGAAGAAATTTTAGAGGCTCTTCATAACAATATATTTCAACACCAATAAGAACGTATAACATCCCATGAAATGCAGCATGAAGATCAACAGGGGTTTACTTATGAAAATCATATTACATCCTCTGAGATTGATGTAAAGATGCAGCAAACTTGCCAATCTTTTGATCATAAAGAGTATGAAAATGATTACAAACACCAAGTAGAAATGCTGGAAGAAATTTTTTATGACCCTCAGGCAGAGGAAAAGGTTGTTCATTTTTGTAATTCATTGCAGCAGCTTGCATCAAAGAATGATCTTTATAATGAAGAAAATTACATTGTTTGTGGGCATCATTCAGAAAGGTAGTTGGATAGCATATCAAATAAATTTTGTGTGGCTGAGGATCAGTTGTTTGAAGATATGGAATTTTATGAGAATCATCAAACTAACCATGTGTTTTTTGACCCTATAGCTAAATACATGGAAAAGATTTACTGTTCAGGCTTCCAGTTATATGTTCATCTTGAAGAACAATTACACCTCATGCTGCCTTGGTTATTTCAGTATCTGGTTCATTTTTGCTTCAAGCACAGTCAAGAGATTCAAGTGTTAGATCAGATCGATGATTGGCTTCATTGGAAGTTTCATGTTCCTTGAGCTACAAGTGGAGATTGCAGCTGATAGGGTAGGTAGGAATGTGCAAATAAGCTCAGGGTAGGTTGACTGAGCATCTGTTTCAGTAGGTGCGGTTTGAATTATTCGTTCCGAAATCATTAAAGGCTTGAGGAGAAAATTGGGCATAGGTTTAGAGTTTTATTCTAGAGGATGGATAGTGGCACTGGAGCTACAAGTTCTTAGTATACCACAAGGGCACACTATCCCTAGTGGAGCCACTGTTATCACCCTAAAATATTTGTCTCTAAGTTTTGGAAAGTTGCCTTGTTTCTAGTCATAGTCTTATAATTTTTGAGTCATCTCATCACAATTATTGTCATTCTCATTTACAAACCCTTCTTCTAGTCATGGTGTTAAAGGGTCTCTAGGTCATTTCATGCTTTAAGGGTTAGGTCATAAGGTTAGAAGTCTTTTAAGGTCATATCTCTTTTCGAAATAAAGTTTGACAGCCTCATTCCATGTTGTAGAAGCCTTACCAAGTGTTTAGAAGTCATATCTCACATCATGTTGGAAATATTTTGAAACTAGTTACGAAATCACTGAACTAGGAGTTTTCATAGCGCGCTACGAAATCCTTGAAAAAGCCTGTTTTAGCATAAAAAACTTTGCTTTCTGCGTTTACTAGTCAACTTCCAGAAGGGGTCTTGAGCAGTTGAGAACTCAATTTTGAAACCTGAAATAGGCTTTTCTTCCTAACATACCAAAATAATAAAACCTCTTTCCGTTTCTTCAAATCCATTCTGAGGTGGGAGGAATTTATGGTTAAACTTGTGCTACGAAACTGCTGAAAGTCAAGCTTGGTCTTCTAGTTTTAGTAGTCTTTTTCAAGATCTATTTTTGGTCACATGAAAAGGTATTTTGGAATTCTGAAGGAGGATTCTCTTAATAAACTCGCAAGCTAAAATAACCTATCTCAATTTCTTCATACGTGTTTTGAGTTCGGAGATAATAAGCTTTCTTTGAAACCCAAAATTCAGAAAACGGATTTTTCCTATTTGGCATGTGTTTTTCAAGGATAGATTCTCGACAGCGGGAGAAGTATTTTAAAAAACCAAGAGAGTTATTTGTTCTAGACATCATGGAATACAAAAAAATCATTCAATTTTGAAAAATGTGTCATCGATGAGGAGATAAAGGCTTTGTGCCACGTGCCATTTTCAGGGATCCTAAACCTAAAAACAGAGAAACATGTTCCCTAATTTCTAGGGTTTGTCTTCAGCAGTCAGATGACCACGTGGGAGGCTTCATCAAATTCGACTTATTGAGGTTTTAAGTTGTCAAAGAATGCTTTAAATGCTTAGATAAGGTTGTTGTAATCATGATAAGGAGTTACACTCCTAGTTGTATTAGGTCTCTAGGACTACTAGTTAGGTGTCATTTGCATTTAATAGTTAGTTTTAAGTATCAATAGGTGTCATAGTAGGATGAATTCGAATTCCCCTCATGCTGGAGGAGGAATATAAGTTATGTAAAGAGCTCTATATATAGAAGAAGATGTAATGTACAAATGGTGGGAAAATTATTCAGAAAGCTCTCATATTTGGCTTTATGTAAAGACTCTGTTTTTAGTAATACAATACTTTGGCTTTGCTTCTCAGGGATCAGAAGGAATTCGATGCTTTTAATGTCTTGTATTGTTCTCTTCCTATTATCTACAGTGGTATGAATGTGTGATTACTTAGAAATCACTAACAATGCTCTAATTTCCTTCATGCATTTGTAAACTGTGTTGGTCCTATGTGTTTTTGGTGTATTCTACATGCATTGAGTTCTAAATGCCCTGACTTCTATGTAAATCTAACCTTACTATCAATATTGAAGCATATCTGACTCCATAAGCCCAATGGATACTTCCTAATTGTGTTTCCACCACTCACATTTTTACATTTGTTTCATAAGAGTTAGCCATCTTACTCATAATAAAAAATCATTAATCCTTTGAGAGAGCCCTCTCAGGTTGAGGAGGCTAAGCCTCAGCCAAAAGTAGGTTTGAAATAGTTACTTAAGGTCTACCTGATTAGCAGCCTATCAAGAACTGATTTTGAGATAACACCCTCCAAGATTCTTGGTTCCCCATTATCATCAACACACTAAATGGATTTCTCATAACAGTTTACCTTGGTTTTATGAAGATAAAATCAATCCATGCCCAACAACATACTGTATGATCCCAATGGTAATACATTCAAATGTGATATGATAGGGATACCACTCAAATCAAATGAACAAGCTCTGAGCCAATGATGAACTCGCTTCTTGGTACCTATATCCAACTACACTAACTAAGATTCTGCATGCAATTCCTTATTCAAACCACACCTATCCCCCAAGTCAGGACTAACATAGATATAATTAGATCGAGGTTCAATCAAAATAGAAATAAAGAATCATAAAGTTTACTGTTCATCTCAATGATAGATTCTTTGTGTTCTGTCTGTCTGTTTTCCATTGCTGCATAGATACGAGGAATGCTTTGTCATACATCCCCAAGAGTTTGTGCCTCCTATGCATTGTATATCTGAGGCCTACCACCATGATTTTGTGGACAATATCTCTTAAGGCGTTCCTTGCCACATGTCCAACACTCCAACTGACCAATACAAACACCTCTGTGTTGCTACTACGACTCATGTCCCCATCTAGCTGCATAATCTACTTTTTGGTGCCACATTATCTTTCTCATCTACATGCTGAGGCATTATCCTCTTAGGCTTCCATTTACCTTTACCTTTGTCTTTTCAATTCCATCCTTGCTAAGATTCATTCTTATGCTTTGATTGTTCATAGCAATGTTTTAGTTTCCCAATAACGTCCTCAAGTGACCGAGGCTCATCATACTCAATATGATCTCTAAATTCTAATGAAAAACCACTGACAAATGGTTGAACTTTAGTCTTCTCATCAGTAAGATACGATACATACCTCAATAGATATAGAAACTTGGTCATGTACTCTTCATATGTCATTGATTCCATATTTAGCTCATAGAGTTATTTGGCCTTACTATCATAGTACCTTTCTAACAATTACTTTTTCTTGAAAAGCCTCTTGAACTCCCGCCAACTCAAATCATTTGTCCTGATGTCTCTGACATGCTTAACATCTTCTAACCAAATGTTTCTTTACCCTTCAAGCTGAATATCACTACTCTGGCCTTCATGTTATCTGTTTAATCATGTATCTCAAAGAATTTGTTCATCCCAAGCATCCAAGCCTTTGTATCTTATGGCTTATTCACATCTCCATCAAAAGTAGGTGGTGTCCCTTTCTTAAACTCATTTGGTATGTAGCCCCTATCATTCCTCCTGTAAGGATGATAGTGATGATGATCATGGTGCCTATCAGAACCAAAACTAGAATAGTACCTGTACTCATCATCTGTCTTATTCGAAGTGTCCAACAACCTACCATCTCTCACCATATCAGATCTATCCAAGATGTGTCTACCAAGAGACCTACTACAATATGCCCCATTAGTTCTATCCTCATGTCCATGGCTGATCTGAAGTGGTCCTTGTCACTGCAAGTTTGAAAAACTTTGAAGAAGTATAGCATTAACCTCTTCTTGTTTCTCTTGTGCCTATATGATGCAGTCATTGTCTGCCTTACAACTCCTTATTTCTTCTTTCAATCTTCTCAAGGTATCTGCAAAATCTGAGGAGTGCTCCACACCACGTTGCCCATCTGATTCATAGGGATATTATATGTAGTCTACCACCTTGCTAGCCATTTGGTCTCTTTCATGCAATGCATAATATGTCAACTAAACCAAATCACAATAAACAAATACACCTTAGCATAATTCGGTGAGGATATCCTATCTAGAAGATCATCAAATGAGTGTGACACATGTATAACATAAGCATAACAACATATAGACATACGTAAATAAATGCACCAACACATAAACATCATTCTAGCTATGGTCCAGTCATCAATGCAAGGCCATATCAACAATGCATGCTATGACCTCATGCATGACAACAACCATTACTCCATTGTACACATTTCCACATGCAATTATCAACATTCATAGGAAATTCCTAATGAACTACATATACATATGAATGCATGTAGTCGAGCATAAGTGATCAATTTTTGTAATCAACCTACAAGACTGATACATGTAATCAAAACATTCAAGAATGCACCTGACATACAAGGATGTAGTCATGCGACATATAATCAACATGTAAGTTACATATAACCATATGCAACCAGTCATATACCCATAACGATGCATTCCAAAAAATCAATCATCAAGTTCGCCATGACAACCATACTACCATCATGATCAACATCAAGCAAATGTAACAAGCACATGAAATGAGAGTGTAAGAGACACACATGCAACTGACATGCATGCATCACCAACACACATCGTACATCTAGTATGGGGGGTGAACCATGCTCTGATACCACTCTCTAAAACCCTCCTCACACATCTACCCAAGTAACCAGCCAACCGGGGTAAACATGTGATGAGAGGCTACTATGATTGGATTCAACCTCCTATGTGAGCTTAAGGAAGTTGAATCGATGGAACACATCAACCAACCTATCCACATAAGCAACAAAACCCTCAGGATACATCTTAGCCACTCACACATCTTGTCCCTGGCTCCCACTAAAGTTATGGACATCTTAAGCTTTAGTCTCTCTCATGCTATAGGCATGAGAGGATCCATAAACCAAAATTCGCTCACACAGGCTTGCTTGCCAGTGTCTAGAGACCCAATTTTCTAGTTCTGTGCCAGCGTCCCTGAGATTTGAGCCAATTTTTTAGGCCTAGAGCCAAGGTAACTACCCAAAATGGAATGATAGCTTGAGATCAGTCAAAGAATAGGAAAACAATGATGCAAAATTAATAAGTTAAACAAGACCTTAATCAAACCCCTACTAGTCATGGTAGTCATTTCGTCAGAACATATCATCAACATGTAACTTACAGGTGTAAACAACATAATTACATGTAGGGATCTGATACTTATCTAGGAATCGCTATGAACCATTGTTCCCTCATGTCATTTGGTGCATTATCATCTATTAGGCCATAGATACATTATCCTTTCATTTACAAGTAAAAACATGCTAAGATCCTTTCATAAAACACACATATAACCAGCATAATAACAACAGAAATACTCATGAATGTACAACCATATAAACCACATATGATCCATCTAAATGTTCATACAAATACACAGATAAATAACCTTTCATTAATTATGCAAAAACCAAACACGGAATGGGACTTCCACATCCCACCCAACCATAGAATGGTTGAGCCAAATCTGTCTTCAGCCATTCACCTATGTTCCATATTCCAAGCATGAATGTGGAACTCAAACCAAAGTATCAACCAGGGAATACCAAGTCTAAACCACCTCACCCTCATCAATAGAAACCATTCTTTAGCATAATCCATCCCGGATCACTAGGATAACACAATGAACACATCATAATAGGCTTTACTATGATATCCACCTGATTAGTAGGCCAAACAGCCATGGATGCTATCAGATTTCTCCACCTATGTCATGAGGAATTTTCCTTGCTTCCTAGTCTATTAGGCTTTACTATAATCCAAACCTGAATCACTAAGCCCTAAACTGAGACCCACTCTCAAGGATTTAGTGCATATCCCAAACCTGAGATTACTAGGCTGAACGGAGACAAAACCACCTCTTGGATTTACTGTATATCCTGCCATTCAACGGCAAGGATTCCTAGGCCCACCAAGGAAACAAAATCCTAGATTTACCATAACCCACAGTCCGGCTCACGGGTCACTAGGCCAATGGATTTACCATGATCCACAGTCAAGTTCAGGGACCACTAGGCCATGTTCTCTATCATTTAGAGATCCACCTCACTCGGCTTCAAATCCATTTGACAATCTAGATCAACAAAAACATGAGAACCCTATCACACCATGGCTACCTGGAAATGGATAGGCTAGGCTAAAAACACAGTTACACCTGGAAAAACCCATGCCACAATAGTAAAAGAGCCACACGCAATACCATGCATGCCAAATACAACATGGAAAATACACATGCAATGAATCTTGATGTAGCTGCATGATCCTACCTTTCCCTGCTTGATCTTTGCATCCTCTTTCCTTGTTTTCCTTTCTTGATCCAATCCCAAAATTTCTCCAAGAAAATTCTAAGTGTCCAAGACTGAGAGAGAGAGAGAGAGAATATGAGACAGCTCTAAAACTCAACTGACAAAAGGTCACAAACTGACTGTCAGAAGCCTTTTTATGAATGATGCCTCTATTTTCTTCATTTTCCATTATTTTCCTTCAATTTCCTCCTCACATGCAACCTGTGACCTTTCACCTCCCTTTTCTCTTAATTTCCATTATTTTCATAAATAAATGGGTCAAAAATTCCATTTTTCCTTTCCAAAGCCTTAGCCATTGTCTTTGCTGATTTCCTTATTCATAATAAACCAAATGAACACCCCCTAGGATGTCTTTCCCAACATTCATCTTGGAATACGTGTCCCATCAACTATGGTTATTATTATTTCCTTCATTTAATTTTATTACATGGAATTTTCACCAGGGCTATTACAGAAGCAATTGCCTATAGAAAATAATTTGGAAGCTAAAATGATCTTTGACATAAAAGGTTAACAAGAAAACAAGAGGAAATGAGTATTTTGAGTACTTAGTAATATGGAAATATCGTCTGGTTCAGGATTCTGCTTAAATTAATGTTTCTACTCTACAAAAGGTAGGTTATTCCATAGAATAACTTATGAGCAGTAGCTCATACATATTTCTTTCTCTGGGAGTCTAATGCATGTGTATTAGACAAGAACAAAATATGAAAAGACTGGACAAGAACTTAACAACGTGATGGGAGGGTCACATGTAAAATTGAGAAAATTTTAATGTTTTTGTTAAAAAAATTGAATATTTAATTTAGGAGTCGGTTTTGGTTTTATACAAAATATGGATAAGTTACGAATATCATCTTGATAAGTTATTTTTATTAGTTTCAGTTTCCTTTATTTTGTGGAGAAGAGAAATCGATTCATATTCATGTACCTTTGTTTGTAACAATTAGTTTTGGGAATACATGAGTTCTTGGATAGAGGGGAACTCATTGTTTTTCCTTCTAGTTGGTGTGGCTGAAGTTAACCAGAAGTAGAGAAAACACCTCTAAACAATTATCGAATCTGTGTGGTATGGAATATATTATGTGTGAATTGGGGGTTATTTTGTTTGATTTAATGTCTAACTAGAGAAAATGGGGCAATACTCTTACATACAATTATTCAGTTTATTTACACTATTGAACCCTTTGATGTTTCAAACACTCGGTAATAGTACATTTTCCTATTAATTCTTGCTATATCAATTTTCAAGTCATGAAGGAATGTGCAGTTTTGCAACAATTTGATTTCTGTTAAATTGAGACAGAGCATCCCATTTTATAATATGGTCCAAACCCTTTTGAACTAGATTTTTTCCTCAGATTGGTGCATTTGAAATAGTGTTGTAAACCCTGGTGAATGAAGGAAAAATAAAATTGTGGACCATGTAGAAGTGTAGGGAAGGTTTTATAAAGAATCAATTCAATTCCTTTTCTTTATAAATCACAACGTAGAGCCTTTAATAGTATGCCACAAAACCATTATGTAGAAAAGTGAATAGTTGGATTGAAGAACCCATCTAAGAACTTGTTAACCAAAGAAATTGAGGATTGTTTGTCAATTAACAAAAAAACATCATCCTACTAGCTGCACAAGTTTATAATATTAATAATTCTATGGTGTTGGGTGTGGTTTCTATACTTGTTTCCTACACTTTATTTCCCCAGTTTTGATCCTCTTTCCCTCTACGCCCATGAAACTTCACATGTTAATCACACCTTTTCTCATTTATGGAGCCTATTTCACCATCATGTTATTTTTCCATGTTTTACTAAATATTATGATACAATATTCCTTTTTGTGGCTAATAGGGGTAAGCAATGGAGAAGTATTTTGGATCCTCTTCTCTTTTTCAGGTGTTTCTTAAGGGGACAAGGTCATGGAGTGAACAGGCTGCGCTGATTTGTTTCAGAGCAGGGTAGAGAAAATCATCATTACACCCTGTATGCTATTATAGATTGTTGTTACACATTGTACGTTGTGTTCGCTTGATGGGGCCTGACCTAGATTCAACGTTAATTAGCCAAACAAATCCCTACACTACTGGCCCTTTCGGCATCAGCTCGTGAAGCGCAGACTGAAGTCTCACCCGAAGTAGTATGGGGGGATGCCAGAACCATGTTTCCGCACCCTGAGATGGTCGTGATGTCATTTTATTCCTTCTATTCCTGCCTTCGTGCAGGTCACTTAGTTCTATGGCTCTGTCTACCTAACCCCTTATTCCTCCCTTCGATACCTCCGTGAAAGGGTATGGTTGACCTTTGCACAACCCTAACCCTTGATTCAGATACTTTCACGCTACTAAGGCAGTGTATCGCTGACAATTAGCAATGCGCAATCATATATTCTTTTATGTGTTTATTTATCCAACACAATTACATTCATTCGTGCCCCATATAGGCATTATAAAGTAAATTAATACATAAAATGGCAAGATGCATTAATAAGAACAAAGATACAGAAATTGCATAATACTTCTCATTATTGATATCTTCAAGTGATTATAGACTCTATTAACCCTACGCACATAGCTGCAAGGGTCCGCACACTTAGTTGCGAACTTCCACCCTAGGCCTCTACGCACTCAGCTGCAGAGCCTCTACCTACGCTACGACCTGAAACTTAGACATCTTACTTCAGAGCTACGACTCTCTTACTCATTACTCTCCATATCTATGACTTTCAAACTACTTAGAGCTTAGCTCTTTTTATACAATCCCATGGTCTGCGGACCATGAGTAAATCTTTTACATCCAACTTTACTTTACAAAACTAAGGGCAAACAACCCTTTATGAATTATGACACCTTTGCTCTCCGCGACCACAAAATGTAGAGTATTTACAAGTTTATTACAAAATTTGACCAAAACATGGGCTTTTAGCCTCAGAATTGTCCTTTTGGGGATCCTGTTCCCAATAGGCCCCCAACGCAAACATCATGACTCACCCTTGAGTCACTCGTCAAGCACGAAGACCTTTGCATGAAGCCCTTCAAGCTCGACTCGTATGACCGCCGCCTTAGCCATGCACTGTGTGGCCACCTGCTTCGCATCTTCCACTGTCTTCTCGGTCACTGCTCCTGCGTTGTCGGCCTGAAGCTTTTGCTGCGTCGCTTGAAGGGTCGCAAGCATGCCTTCGATAGATCTTGTCACTGCCTAAGCCTCATCTTGCTAGGGATTTAGTCTTTCCTTCATTACTGCTTCCTTGTGGAGCGTTGTTTCCACCTGTTCCTTCAGCTACTTGGCCTCCTGTCGCTTGGCTAGTCTCTGTGTCAGCGCGATAGTTCGCGCTGTCCCCTTAACCTCATCATAGTGCTGATGTAGCTCGTGCACTTCCGTATTTAGCCATTGTACATTGGGGTTGTCCTGCAAGCTTGTGAGGACCTCAAATGACTGCTCAAAAAGTTGTGTGCATTCTGCTACTGTACTATCCACCACCACTACTGCTTCTGTGACAGTGGTCACTCGTAGTTCCTTCACTTCTGGAAAAGTTGAAGGCTGGGCCCTCAACTGTAACTCCGTAATTTGTCAGCTCAACTCCAACTAAACCTCTGCCATCTCATTACGAGTGTCGCGCACCCTTATGGCCAGCTTATAGATGCATACCTCGACTGGATCCTCCTCCTGAATGACCAACTCTGGGACCATTCGACATGCTTCCTTGATGACCTGCATAATGTGCTTTCTCTGATTGGTCTCCTCGGTCTCAGCGGCGATGGAAACATTTCTCTGTAGGGCCATCTGCTCATTGTTGATCCACTGTTGACTGATCACTTGGAGGGCACAATGCTCACGGGCCCTCAGCTCTGCAATCACTCCATCTTGCAAGAGGTGGAGCACTTCTCGCGGGAGCGCTACCAGGTTAAACCCTACTCCGTTTAGGGTGCTGACAGTGGGCCTGTGAGCCTCATTCTTTGTGGTCGATGGTCCATCAGGCAACACTATTGCACTGGAGGCCTCCATACGTAGCATATTAGAAGCCTCTGCAGTGCCGATGACCAGTTTGGTAGAAACTATGCCATCCTGCGACACATGAGTCTACAACTCCTGTAAACCTGTCTAGATAGACCCCAAGATGATCTCCTACTGCAATTCAAATTGTTGTAGGGCCTCCACGATGACATCTCACACTGTGTCACCAATATCATGCAAGTTGCCCACTGTTAGCATGATAGGGTCGAGTGATGTCTTGGTCACCTTTGGTTTCTTTCTGGGCCCTCCCTTCTCTAGCTCTCTTATGTGCTTGATGCGGGCGAACGTCTCCTGAGGGTCTATGCTATGCTATTCTAATTCCTCTTTTGTCTCAGGTGAAGGTGACCTCTCACCTTTATCAGAGCCCCTCTCTATCCCACATGTTTGCTTCCCTGTCTGTTGCATGGCCTTTCTCTCCCTGGGCCTTATCAACGACCTCCTTTTTCCTCTTTTCAGCCACCTATGTCATCTGAAGCTTAGCCTCCTCCTTTTTCTTCTGCGTGGCGGACTTGCTTCCTCCGACCACCAAGTCTATTGTAGAGTGCCACTTTGCTGGCCATTGATCAAGCACCGTGTCAATGGCATCATTCATTGCCAGATAAGGCAATTCATACCATTTATGTGCAGGGTCCTTCTGTGCCCTAATGTATACTTGATGGAAGTTTGATTTAAATTCGGCGTAGCCCTACAGGTTGGCGTACACTGTAGGTGACAATCATGATTTGTGGTTGATGGCCATTCAGATGTTCATCTCCATCAAGATCCAAAATATCTTGTTGTCCCTGACTGGCTATGCATCGTTGTTCGCCCACAACGAAGCGTACTTCACTGCTTCTAGGAGGTCTGGCATGACCGAAGGGAACTAGCTATCCTCTAGCAGCTCCTACACCACCAACATAATTAATAGCAAGAGCCATGCGTAGTGGAACATCTTGTTGAGCTCTTGTGCTTCGTAGAAGTTTACCAAGAACTCTTTGTGAATTTTGTCTGACCAGTTGAATTGGACTCCTTCAGCGAATTGTGCTGCTAGCACAATGAAAGGCGTTGAAATCTCATCGGCGTGACAGTTCCTCATCACATTCCCTGCAAGGATCTGCGTGTCTACCTTCACAACAGGGTCGTAGATGCAAGATATAGTGTATCCGCACAGCTTCTTCACCAACTTAAGTTTTTTCCTTCATAAAATTTGCGAGAGCCTGTTCGCCAGCCTTTCCGCCAAATATCATGGCTGGATTCTTACCTGTGTATGGCAATTGCATTATCCTATGAATCAACCTATCTGTGATGGGTATTAGCTCCTCCAGCCATAGACACCCATCATGCACCAAGCACAATAGCTGCTTGATGACCAAAACTGTCACTGGGGTGCGGTTGTATTACGGCACCTAAAGCAAGTTGAGTAACCCTACCTTGTCTACTCCTCAGAGCCACCTTTTCTTCTCCAATGTGGTCATTCCAGAGTTTCTATCAATGATATGATGCATCATTTGCTTGGTCAGCAGGTGTGGGAACTTCTCGTGATCAGCCAAGTCCCAGTCTTCAAATTTCAGCACCGGCACTCGTGCCAAGCATGGTTCGCCGAAAACAATTTCACCCAGCAACAGAGGGGTTTGTAGGGGAGTCTTACTCTCATTGATGTCCTTTGGCACCTTAGTCTTGGGCTTGTGCAGAGCGAAATACTCTGGAAACTGAGCAATAGGGTCTGCACCCTGGGTTTCAACCTCCTCTTCTTCGACTTCCACATCCTTATCATCCATTGTGATCTCTTCAATGTCTTCCTCCTCTCGCTCCAAACTTATAGCATTTCCTTTCCCTGTGCCGTGGGTTTTGGTGGGTTTCCTCTTGGCGATGCGCACACCAGTATGGCAGGCTGCTTGCCCTTCTTGTCCTTCCTAGTTTCCTTGGTTTGGGTTGGCTTTGGTCTCAGCTTCCTCAGTGATTTAGGGACCTCTACCAATAGTTCGACCACTTCTGGAGCAGCTTCCTCTACCTCCATCTCAATTTCTAGCACCAGCTCCTCTACTATTTCTTTGGTATTTATAGGTTCTGTAGGTGTCGACATAATGCTCTCCAACAGTACTCACGACGTCTCGGGTAAGTTTACAAATGCTGGAGTGATCTGGATTTAAATAGGAATGCAACAAATTACAGAGATAACCATAAACACAAAGATGCAGCGGAAATAATACTTCATTTCATTAATGTAAAACACTGAGATATGCTTACAAACAGAAAATGGAAATAAACAACTAGGGCGATGGTAGCTTATCTCTGAGAAGAGATGTGGTGGTTACATGCCTTTGAACTGTGTTAAAATGAGGCTCGAAGGCCTATTTATTGTTGAGAAACAATGGAAAACCCTTCACATCCCAAAACCTAACCCTAGAATATGAAATGCCAAATTGTGGACCGCGTTTGGGTAAATTGGTACATCAATTTCCCGGGGTCATAACTTTGGCACCCTATCTTTGTTTGATGCGTACAATAGCTTGCTAGAAAGATCTATCTGAGAACTATAATTTTAGGAAGAGCAACATGGGTCCAATGGACCCATGTTGCTCCCAGATTTCCCAAAAAACGTCGTTTAGGGCCTCAAAATGGCTCTGGAAGTTCAGGACCCGAAAAACTGTTAAAAATAGTAAATTATGCTACAATTACGGAAACTGAAAAAATAAAAGAGACAGTCGTGGGGGTCCAAATGGGATAGGTGGGTGGCCACCAACATCCACCTGGATCATTCCTCCCCCCTTGAGAAGCAATGGTCCTCATTGTGTTGAGTTCCTCCATCTGCTAAACTTGTTCTACAATCTTTGATGTGTCCAGTAATGGTGGGAAGCATGGTCGACGACAGTCCACATTGAACACTTGGTGCAAGCGAAGGAATGGAGGAATGTTGTACTCCAAGCATTGTTCCCCACAGCCTTGGTACTACTGTAAGGACCATGTCGTAGTGGTATGAGCTTCTGATGGGATCTTGTAAGGCGTTATTTATGCAAATGTAACCAGAATTTGTCGCCCACCTGAAACTTGTGTGGTACCCCTGTGGGTGAGGAGAAGTTGTTCTTGTGTTCTATCATGATCATATCCCTTTGCTGCTGTTGTTGCATGGAGGAACCCTTCGTAGGGGTCATGGATGTAGTAATTATCTTCCCCTTACTTTGGGAGCGAACCAAACAAAAAATAAATTTCCTAGTTTGTGAGATGAGCTTGCTGCCTTTCTTAACAAAGATCAAAGAGGTGGCGGTAGGTGGGGCTACCTCCGGTATCCTGTATAATGAATTATCCAAAGAAATAATGAAAGTGCGAAGCCTTGACTCATACACAGCATGTCGCCTCCACAAGTATGGCTGACCTAATAATACATCACAAACATCTAGAGGTGTAACATCACACAATACCTCGTCTATGAAGGGCTTGATGTTGTAGGGAAGGCGACACTACTAGTGAACTTTGAGATCTTGTCTTTCATGAAGCCACCCGATACTGTATGACTACAGGTGTGGTGTAGTCAGTAGGCCCAACCGCTTCATGACCTCTGCTGAAATGAGGTTCTTTTGGTTGCCACTCACGACAATGAATTGCAACGGCGAACCCTTCACCCACATATGTGAGTGGAAAAGATGCTTCCCTTCCTCTAGATCTTCGGGCTCATTCTTCTGGATCTTGGTAGTGTTAACAGTGACACTGGGCTCCGCATCAATGATTTGCTTCCCCTTGCCATTCCTCTTTTCAGGTTCTGACTCAGGGTTGGAACATGCATCTGATTCAGAAGCCTTCAACTCGGCCACCAATGACTGCTTGGTCTGACACTCACTTGTGTTATGAGTGGGACTTTTGTGGAACTCACACCACTTTCCTGTGTCCTTCTTCAACTTCGTGGTGTTGTTTTTTTCTTGCGGCTTCAACAGGTTGTCTTGGGTCACCCCGCCTTGGCTTTGTCCTTTAGGCTTTGGATTTGCAGATCCAAAGTCTCACTTCTTCTATTTGAACTTTTGCTTGATTTTGACAGCATATCGGTACCCGTGCCAAGCGAGGAGATGTTCAGGAAATCCATCTCTTCCTGGATGTATCTGTGTAGGTAGCCGTGGTATTTGAGTACCAGATGTAGATCAAAATCTTTGATAACCCAACTGTGTGCAAGGGGTATCAAAAATGTTTGTGAACTTTGGCACATCTTGGTCCCTTCCTTGCCGCAGCGTGGTCCACTTTATGTATTTCTCCTCGTAGCTTTTGACAAGGTAGTACTGCTCCTTGATGGCATCTCGGAATAAATCCCAAGTGGGTGCAGCTGAAAATAATGAGTCTGTGCTTTCATTCTTCTGCTTGTAGTAGGTTTCCCACCAGTCCTTGACATGGGGGGCTACTTTGAGAAGAGCAAAAACAATATTTTCTCGACTCGAAAATTCATGAATAGAAAAATACCCATCTAGCGGATTTAACCATTTATCTATGGCATATACGTCTATTTGACCCTCGAAGTTGGGGATTTCAGAATTAACTTGTACCTTAAAGGACATGGCGTTTCCAGAGTAACTGTTGGAAGCCGATGCATCGCCTCTGGGTAGTTGTTGAAGGATCTGCACAAACCTGTCCATCATCGCATTCCTTTGTCGCTCAAGGGCTTCTTTGATCAAGATTTTGATAGGATCTCCTGCTCCCTTGTCTTTCTTTTCATCTGCCATGAGAGGCCGTCGGGTTTTGTGAGACTGGTCTTGCAAAGGTTCAACTAGTTCAAGCCCTAACTCCTTATATCCTGACCTCGTTGGGGACATGCAAAGAAAAATAGAGAAAAAGCAGACCGCTCCGATGCCATTGATCTAGATTTAGACAAGAATGCAAAAAATTATAGATATAACCATAAACACAAAGATGCAGCGGAAATAATACTTCATTTCATTAATGTAAAATATTGAGATATGCTTACGAACAGAAAATGGAAATAAACAGCTAGGGCAATGGTAACTTATCTCTGAGAAGAGATGTGGTGGCTACATGCCTCTGAACTATGTTACAATGAGGCTCGAAGGCCTATTTATTGTTGAGAAATAATGGAAAACCCTTCACATCCCAAAACCTAACCCTAGAAGATGAAACACCAAATTGTGGGGACCCGTTTGGGTAAATTGGTACATCAATTTCCCGGGGTCGTAACTTTAGCACGCGATCTCCGTTTGATGCGTACAATAGCTCGTTAGAAAGATCTATCCGAGAACTATAATTTTAGGAAGGGCAGACTGATGTTGCTCCTATATTTCCCAAAAAACGTCGTTTAGGGCCTCAAAACGGCTCTGGAAGTCCACGACCCAAAAAACTGCTAAAAATAGTAAATTGTGCTACAATTACGGAAAATGATAAACTAGAAGAGACAGTGATGGGGGTCCAAATGGGATAGGTGGGTGGTCACCAACATCCACCTGGATCACCCACTCTATGGGGTCCGGGGAAGCGCCCCGAAAATTTTTGTTTTTGGACCCTATATTAGGTTAGGTGGACCTACCTATGGTTTTGTGCATGATTTTTCGCACATGGTTTTGGACGCGATGGTTTTCGGTCTATGGTTTTGGAAGCGATGGTTTTTTGTCCATGGTATTAGATGCTTCAGCATGTATAAATATGTATTATAACATTGAAAGGAACATAATGAAAAATCAAGTTGGTAGTCCCGATTTTGGGATCCAGGGGAAAATCTTTGTGTATATGTGTTTTATGTGTTATGCTCTCGCATTGTTTATTTTTAAGTGTTTTAGAATTCGTATGCAGGTAATTTCTGTACAGGGTTAAAACCTACATTTGGTATCAAAGTTGTTTTGGCTTCAAGGGGACGCCTTTGTTGTTGAGGCATTTCGCTCGAGCTTGTGGTAAACTGTGTTCAGTGGGAGATCTGCGAGATCGATTTTGGTGGTGAAAGAAGATGGTGAGCAGTGGAAAGATAGAGATCGAGAAATTTAATGGTCAGAATTTTGAGTTGTGGAAACTCAAGATGGAGGATCTGTTGGTGGATAAAGATCAGTGGATTGCAGTAGATCTAGGTACTAAACCAATGGGAGTGTTCGATGAAGATTGGAAGAAGTTGGATCGAAAGGCAAAGAGCACAATACGATTGTGTGTCTCTAATTCAGTATTATTGAATGTATCAGGGGAAGCTACGACGAAGGCTTTATGGGACAAGTTAGTGACTTTGTACCAATCTAAGTCTTTGATAAGAGAGCTAAAGAGGGCCACATGTATTGGACAAGAATAATGATTAGTTGAACGAGTTTTAGATATTGAAGAACTTCAAGTTGGGTAGATGGGTTGGAGGAAGGCCAATGTTGGAACATATTGGAGAGTTACTCCTATATATAACAATAGGCATAGGTGAAAACATCTGGTTAGATATTGTCGCATAACATTAATGTGAAAAGAAAAGGTAAAAAAGAGGAATTTTGGAAGAGAATTCCATTAACTTATATGTGCTTTAATTAAGTACATGGAGTTATCTAAACCCTGATTTTAATTGACATGAGTCAAGGTTTGTTATGCCCATCGCTGAGTGAACAACCACATGATGGCCAAGTGGCTGGTTATTCCATGGAAATAATGTAAAATAAAATGGTTAAAGGGATTTCTCTTAACCTTGACCTTATTTCACATGTGCTTATATATTGTATGCATGATTATGCTATTACATATAAAAATGAAAATACTATTTTCCTGACAAGCTTTTATCAGAATCCCTTCTAGTGGAAGAGTGATTGTTTATACTTATCTAATGTAGATGTGAATGGCATAAAATTTTTCTTGGTTAATGAGGAATCAAGTGAGGAAAAGTAACTCTGATTGATCTATGAATTTAATACCATGTGAATATGATTCTTGTATGATTCCCATGTTATATCATGCAAAAGGAATGATGAAGGACATATTAGCAAAGTCAAAGCAGTGTGATCTGCGATGTGCAAGGAAAAGTATGGATAATTAAAGAAGACATAGATGTTGGATTGAGTTGTGGATGTACGCAGTGAAGCATGGAAAGGACACTAGAGGTAGTGTTTCCTGGTTTCATTGAATAGAGATTGTGTGGTCTCCATATTTTAAATGATGTTGCATACATATCATACTATGTTTTTTTTATTGTGTATGTGTTGTGTTTTACATGTGTACATTGTGTTGTATCATATGTGTATGTGTATATGTTGTGGTACATTATGTATGCTTGCATGTGTTGTGTAATATTTTGGAAAAGACAGGTATGGGAGTGTTATACAGGAATAGTGTCCACAATAGTGCTATTCCCACTAAGATGTGTGGCTATTTTAGAAACAAACAATCAAAGTCTACTATTTATTCCTTTTATGAAAATAGATGAGAGGAGAACCAAGAGGGCCAACCCGAGTCTTGCGCTCGATTCCCTCTCCTTCTTGATAGAGTTTTGCTGCTCGCTCTTTGTCTGCTCAGCTTCAAAAAAGGACCTGTAGAATCACAACAACATACTACTATGCAAGAAACAAGGATCTAAATTCACAAATAATGCAGGATCAGATGTACATTAACCATATACAAGCATATATAAACAAGTACACCAGAATATGGAAGGAAACAAGAATAGCTTTATTCAGATAAAAAATAGCAAGAGGATTACAACCATGAGCAGCTCTGACCCAGCATCATCCTCCAGCTAAGAAGCCCTTCTTTCACCTCAAGCAAAGCAAAATCACCCAACACTGTGAATGTACACCAGAATACCAACAACGCTTCTCTATAAGTTACAAAATTCCAGCCTTTGGATCTCTGTGATGAGGGATCCATATATAGATGATTACAGAGAGGTGAGTCATCTTTTGGGATCTTGATTAGTGTCTTCTCTCTGATAGTTCCTGCTTCCACTTGAGAATGAAGATCTCTTACTCATCCCTGGTCGAAAATGGAGTGACAAGTGTCAGAGGGGAAGCTTTTGGAAGATTCC